>JZRO01000245.1:0-35790 GCA_000963465.1 Blastocystis sp. subtype 9
AGACGCCAATCCCCTACTACTGAAGGAGACTGAGAAAAGTGGAAGGTTAGTGATAGGATAGATGATAGTACTGAACCGAAATCATCGAATAGAGGTATAATTGTATCCTGGGATCAATACAAATAGGAAATGACCTAAAGTCAGTGAAACGATTTAAAGTATTTGGAGTCGGTATGTGTTGGAAGAATACTGTTCATATAGATGCAGATATTGTGAACATCTCACATTTCACCAATGTGAAGATTAGAATCACTAACACACTCACAATAGCTTAACAAAATACAGTATCCGAATAGAAAAATCTTCAATTTATCAATCTTGAATCCTTTGCCTTGTTCAAATAGTTTGAGGTGGCTGAATGAAATAATACGAAGCCATTAAGGATTAAAAATGATCTAAGTTATCAAACTTTTTAGTCAGTTAATAGGAGTATTCGTTATCACCAACTAATATCTGAATGAGATCCAAACCTTTTATTGCATAAATAGATTAACACTCATTACAGGATTTATTCTTTAGGAATTGTACAACGCTATGGACTAGATTTCCTGATATCGAATCGACTCTTGCTAAGGATATATTTCAAACGATTTTATCACCCACTCAATACTAGATGTAGATAATTAACTGTTTTCCGTCTCGAAACGAGCTTTCTCACATGGGTTCAATAGTTCAGCTACGCCAAGTCAGTCAATCATATCAAATGAATATAAGTGTGATCTGAGTTCATCCAAACTACAAGTTCTTTTGATAATAGTCTTCGATTGTTTTACAGTTTTTACGTACTCCCAAAGTTGAATCATTTGTGAAGTATTCCAATGTTAAATAGAGAGACTGTGTTGCAATATGTTTAAATAAAACACTGAAATGCAAACAAATAGTACAAAGACATTATCGAGAGTGGGGAAGTGACTTTATTACCTTTTCTACCGTATAGTTTAATGTACATTGATAGTAAAAGGAAAACGACCTAAACAAAACCTGTAAAAAACAAGACGATTTCACTTCATTAATTACCCATTCATCCCATTCCTGGCGAGGAATCCCAAGTGCAGCAGCTCGAGAATACATCTTTTCGCGCCATGTACGTTCCTCCAGATACTTTAGAAACACTTCACGAGGATGCAGTAGATCATCAGATGCTTTTCTATCAATGAGATTCAAAACATACAGTTACAAGCAAGGACCAAAGATTGTGTCAAACGTAAAGACAAAAGGTAGCAGTAGCTGTGCACAATCTCCGAATTTATATTTGAATTCAAGAAGCCGGCAGTTTTCGTCAAACCGCCTTGATTGCTCCAGATCTTCTTGTTTTTGTCGCTCTTCTTGGTACTGTTTTTCGTATTCTGAGATCCATTTCCTACGCCACTAAACGTTAAAAGAATAATGGAATAGAACTAGTTTTGCATTTTCAATAATCTCAGTCTTCTTCCGATCTTCTTCCTCTTCTTTCTTCTGCATTCGTTTCTGAAACTCCTCTTCAAATCGCTGAAGAATCTCTCCATTATCATCATCAGCTTGACTCTCCACGATCTCCTCGACTGGCTGGACTGATAATTCCTCCCTTTCTCTCTCCAGCTGTGCATGTCTTCGTTGTTTTTCCTGTTCTTGCTCTTCCTGCTGTTTCCGATACTGCCGAGCAGTTTCCCGATCCTCTGGAGACAACGAAAGGTAGTCACTGATCGAAAATGAGAGAGGATCAACTGTATGCAAAGGAGAAATAGAGTGCCGCGTCTCCTTTTGTAGTGGAGGTGGTGAGGGTGATGGTATCGCTGATGACGATGGCGTCGATACCACTTTTAGTGCCATTGAAGTGCTTGGAGTACAAGGAATAGGATCTCTTTCTGACTCAACTTCAGAAGCTTGTAGTGACTCACTCTCTTTTAATCCCACAATCCTCTCTTTCACCTCCTCATCACTCTGCTGAATAGAGTCAATCTTTGGGTTATCGTTACTGTAAAACAGCATGTTCTCTTCATCATCGTTGCTCCCAAGTAACTCCTCTCCCTCCCATTCATGCTGCATATCGGATCGATCAATCAACTCCATCAGCGTGTCCTGAGCATCAGGATTGCATTCAATATGAGGTACACATACAGTGCTTGGACAAGAAGCAATATTAGAGAGATCCAGGCTTTCAAAGTCATCCTTCACATTCACGATAGAACCTGCATGAGATGTATCGCTCACATCAATCAACACTCCCTCTTCCGGCTTAGGAGAAAGGGATGGTACACTCTTGTGACGTCGGGTCGGAGCCACATCCATACGGATCACATTGTTGTCTTCTGGGACATCCAGATCATCCGCATCCAGACCAAAAGACACACTTAATACACTCTGGTAAGGGTTATATGGAGCCGAAGACTCGATGGGAGTAACCGACGCCTCGCGGTTTTCGTCGAGCGAAGACTGAGAAGTCGTAGGGAAAAAGTGCTGGTGATCAGACTTGCGATGCGTAGGAGGTGTTACATTCTTTGGTGGAGTAGAGAACGACTTCTGACGGCATCGATGACGAATATATTGAGGTGGAGCCGCGACATGGATATCCAATGAATTTAGACTTCGGTTTCGAGGGGATGAAACTGGAGAATCCATTGAAACGAGCTTGATTGACACATTCGCTTCAGCTCGGGAAGACCATGTATTCCGCATCTTGTTATCTTTTGATTGAATCCATGAAGCGGTCACAGAAGGATTATGTCGTCGAGTTATTACTGAAGGATGCTGAGCCAATACTTTTCCTTGAGCTGTTAGTGTACCCAGATTTGAATTTGATCGAATGCGACTGTGGCGAGGAGAACCAGGTCGCATTTTCTCGATAGAAGGTTTAGGCGAGGCAACAAACATAGATTCCCTTGGCTCCTCATCCTTTGAAGATTGGTTCATTGCTCCGTCACTCTCTGCGGTAGAATGTTCCGTTTCCAGCATTCTTCCATTTCGATTTCTTAAAGAATGTATATCCATAGGAATATATATAGTCACAGTCTTTTTAGAGTCTATTCTATTCTTGAAACCTTCATACGTGCTTCCTTCACCAAATTCAGGTTTTTCCGCATTCTGCTCCACTGAATTACCAGTATGAACATGCGTGCCCACGGGAGGCAGTCCAATCCTCTGCTTTTGCGAAGAAGTCTTGGCTTCTAAAGGCCCCACTTCTTCAGACTGATCCATGTCAATTACAATGGAGTTGTCTAGAGTCGTGATGCGAATAGTGACAGAATCAACCAAATACCCTATGGCAAACGGTTATTCAGTACTTTTAGCGGAATATTTCAATTCTGATCCTATCTCAGTTTTGGCTGTACTATATATGGAAAAGAAATCAACAATAAGTTATTATGTGTATCAAGCGATCGGTATCCTATTGTGTAACGCAGTGATGACAAGTTTTCACCAGTAGTAGCATTAGCCTTTTCCATACTAGCTCCAGAATATTTATATGTCTTGTTTCCATGGAGAGTCATTCTTTTGTCTTATTCGGACATTTCATTCATCTCTAGACAAATATTCTGCAGGATATCACTCGTTTTCTATATTTTTATTCTATCTCTCTTCTTTATTCTTCTCTGCGTATTCATTTCGCAGTTCATCGGGTTTATGGAATAACCGAATTCTTGTTTATCAAACACTACAACTAAATCACATTTTAGCTTTCTTGGCAGCCAATTCTTTTGAGCGAGTTGCTTTCTTTTGTTTCTCCGTCTGAAACCATGTTCTCTTCCTTTTCGATTTGATTTCTTCCTCGTGCTTGATTAAGTTGTCTGCACGAGTAGCCTCCATTGCGGCTCGTTCCAATTCCCTTTCAACTTTTTCTTCTTCAAGTATTTCATCGATTTCCTTCTTCATATCTTCCAGTTGTTTCGCAAACTTGGTAACAGACTACATCACAAGCCACAGATTACACTCACCCCTCTATTCACTACTCGTGTTTTAATTTGCTGTTTTGCACTCACTGCTCGTCTCACCAATTCTTTCATCAATAAGCGCCGGTCCTCTTCAACGAAAGTTACTGCACGCCCTGCATGCCCTGCACGTGCTGTTCGTCCCACACGATGAATATAGGTTGCTTCATCTTTGGGCATATGAAGATTAATAACTGTTTGCACTCCCTATTTGGCAACCTTTTCCAGTCTCTACCTTAACATCCAATCCACGTGCTGCTACATCTGTAGCAATCAAAAAATCAACTTCCTTCTTTGCAAAACGATCGAGTGCGCGAAGTCGCTGTGTCTGATTCAGATTTCCATGCAGTTCTGCCGATTTGAGCCCCAACAACCCCAGTATCACATGCAACTTATGAGCCTCCGCCTTCTTTTCTGTAAAGATAATAGTCTCCGCAGTGAAATGGCGAGAAATCAGAGAAAGAAGCATTGGAATGAGCAGCGAAGTATCTCTCACTCGAATAAACTCCTAGTGTTTATTATAAACCTCTCTCCCACTTGCACTAATCGATCAACTACTTGATTCACAGGGTCAACAAAAACACGTGCAGGTTTTTGGAGTGACAAACTGATTAAATCAGAAACATCGTCCGTCATGGTTGCAGAAAAGAGTAGTGTCTGTCTCTTGACTGGACAAAGACGAAGCAACTCATGCAACTCCTCCGTGAACCCCAGTTCCAGTAATCGATCAGCTTCATCAAGAATTACCACTTCCACGTCATCCAGATCCACACTCATTGAGTTGTGCACATGATCAATCATACGACCCGGTGTGCAGATAACCACATCAGGACGACGTTTCAGGTCCACTACTTGAGGTTCGAGAGGAAGACCGCCAACAACGAGTGAGCATGTAATTGAAGTATACTAAATGAAAAAGACTATGAAATTCCACTTTTGCTAACTTGGTAGCAACCGTGAAGACCTGTTGAGCAAGTTCTCGCGTAGGAGCTACAATTAAAACTCGAATTAGGTTTCTGGAATTGTCTTTATACCTAGGAATGATCAGTGTGGAGAAAAGATACAATAACCGTTCGAAAATAGGAAGTAAATAGGCTGCAGTTTTTCCGCTTCCGGTCTTTGCTGCAGCACAAATGTCTTTTCCTGCTAATGCCAATGGAATGCAACGAGCCTAAGGTAAACCTAACTCGATGCTGCTACCTGAATAGGAGAAGGCGTGGTAAAGCCCATTTCGTTAATAGCACGCAATAGAGGACGTGAGAGACGCAGTTGATTGAAAGAGCGAATCGTTACCTCCTTCGATGGTTTCGATTCTTCTTCGAAAAACTCTTCACGAGAAGGAACGCTCGATGACTTCTTATTCACGCTTTTGACAGTTCGAATAACATCTTCTGCCTCTCCCTCTGCTTCTAAATCATGTTCTTCATCCTCGGAGCCCTCATCTTTCTTTCTGTCCTCCTCCTATGTGTCACGACTCGGACCCGAATGTACCTTACGACGACTCAAGTATTGTTCTCGCTTTTTGCGAATGAGTTCATCCATTTTGCGTATTCTAGAGTTCTTGTCTCCACGCAAGTTACGTTCTGAGAATGACCACAACAAAATAGATGAATACTCGTCTGAGTCTCTTCCTCCTCGTTCTCCTCATCTGAGTCATCGGCTTCAAATACGAAATCCTTGTTAAAATTCGCCTTTCTCGCCTCCTGCATCTAAAGATTACTGAATACAGTATATCCGTTACTCCCATTTCGTCGTCTGAAGAGGACTCCTTATTGAAGACCATATTCTCCTCCTACACTCTAATTCACATGTTAACCACTCCATACCTCTCCGACATCGGGGATTGTCATAATGAAATCGTCTGCCATTATTTGCAACCTCTCCTTCCAGAGAAAATGAAATGACCAAAAGAGGAGGTTTTTTGCAGTATGATAGTAGACATGTCAGAAATACCCACAATGACTCATAATGATACTATAAGAGTTACAGGTGGAGAAGGAAAGAAGGACTTTGTAACAGCTTACAGTACTCTCTCCTGTATAAATAGGTGGAATTTTCAATCAGTACCCTGATTAATTCACTCCTTCACACAATTGTTTTCATCCATGGATTCAGAGGGGAAATGGCTTTCTATTACTGTGCGTCTCTCCAGGAGGTCTTACTTTCCTGGAGCAACAGTGAGTGCACTCGTGAGTGTGGAGCCCATTGTTGAATCAGAGGAAGGAGAATACATTTCGTATATAACAGCACAAGTAAGTGGTTCTATCAGATCTCGATAGTGTAGTTACATGGACATATTGGAGTGTTTGGGAATTTAGCAACTATTCCTAAGGAGATGATCCCAGATAAGAGCCACAGAAATGCTATTGTATATGGGAATATCACCAAGTTTATTAATGACACGACAGACTGCCTTTATCAGACAAATCCTATAATAATTGATAGTGACATAGCATTGAAATCACAAAGAGCATGTAAGGGTGTGAAAGTGGTACAAGTTAGATTATGTCCAACTTACAATTCCAAAGGATGTGTTTCCATCTATTCGTACGAGCTGTGTTCGCTACTTGTTGATTTTTACACTGACTTTCATTTTTAGTCATCTTCTTTCTCTCTCGTTTTCAGATGGCAAATCTCACCCTCACTTTATATCGATCCCAATTAACGTAGCAGCATTGCCCAGCTATAGTGGAGAAGAGGAGTATCCGTTCTTTTTTTCTCCTCAACCGATCGACACTGATTCCTATTCACTCGATATCACAAATGTAAGCAGTCTGAATGTCTGACAATTGCAGGATTATCTGTCTCATTCCTCTATTGTTGTCACAGAAGGTATCAAGGAACCGGAAGGGGGGGATGCGGTACCTCTTGGTAGGATTACTTGATTACAATAACACAAGAGTTTACGAACTTATATCACATTAATGTAAATCAGTCGATCCAGGATGATGCATGGTCTCGTCGTTGCTATTATACTTCTTTCCGAGAGTATTTAAATGCAGATCCGAAAGTCAATTCGAGTTATGAACAGTGGAACTCCCCATCGAAGTTTGGTATATTTGGAATCACTCACAATGGACGGATGATTTGCAATATGATGATCAACACGGATCCAATCATTCTCGGTGACTCGTTGCAACTTCAGGCAGATTTCCAAGATGCAGATATACGTTGTGAACAAGTTTGAGTGAACATTCGTGATTACATCTAGATGTCGATCTCTCTGTATTATGAGGAATACTCACCTTTGATGAAAGATCGACTAGTGAAGTCTGACTTGATTAGTTCAATTAATGTGAATTGTCGTCATATTTTGAAGTATCCATATTCTTTCAGCATTCCTTCTATTTACCCCCCAACGATTAAGACTCCACAAGGTCTGGATAATGATATATTTTAAGGAATAGTGAAAATTGGATGGAAATTGAAGTTTTCGTTTTTCTTCAATGCAAAACGGGAAGTAGAGGAAGCATCTGAATCTTCCTATGAATTCATTGCAGAAGATTTGTTGAGCGAGTCGTTGACAAAAGTGAATTGGTCGTATGATATTTTGGTGAAGAGTTGTGTAAATCCCAAATTTAATGATGTATTATCTGAGAGGTGTGAGGTGAATGGAAAAGAAGAAACATTTATGATTTCCCTTGTTTATTGAGAACACATCCGAAGGGCATATGTTGGATTTATAACAAGAGAGAACATTAGTGGAATCGAGAGTGAAAAAAAACAAAACCACATATTGCGAATATAACTAATAATACAAAGCGGCTTTACCATAAGCCAGCAAAGGAAATGACATAATCGATAATACTCATGTGTGGTTCCACATTCTTCTCTTTCTTTACCTCATAATTCGATGCAAAATCTCTTTCAAATGGAACCATTTTACTCTGAAGATACGATATGCGATTAGCGATACATGGATGATCATCCACTAATTCTTTCGTTTTAGAAAGAAACTTCATATTGGTCTTCTCTTCGGGAAGGAAAGATAGAGTCGTAATCATCGAGGTCGGATCAAATCCAGACCGTTTCAACAAATATAAAGCTTGAAAGTCAGCCTCATGCTCTTGTTCTCGACTCATCTTTTTATCATACATACCCTTCAGTACGGGCATCACAATTAAATCTGGAACGAGCGTAATATAAATATAATAAGCAAAAGAAGTCCAGCGAAGCATTGACTCTACAGGATGTCTAGATATTACTTTGACTGCACAAATCCACCTAGATAACATATGCGCCATTTCATGAGACAAAACACCCGCTACACACTACAGTGAAGCAAGATAACAAGCACTACCTCTTCTAAATTCGATATTTTACCTTGCTTTTTCAATTCTTGGAAATGATTCAATAATCCAGTATTAACAACTAGTACGGAACCCATTGTTACATAGGCATTTACGTCGTCATCATCGATGACAACAACTTTCATACGGTTTACATACTGTTCACACTCAGGAGAAAAATAGATGCAGGCATCTGCAATTCGACTAACAATACTCTTAATAAAAGCGACTCGCTCATCGTCATCACTTAAAACACTACAGGCAGCAGCACTTTCCCCTGTAGAAAACTGACAACGGATTCGAGAAATCATATCACTCTGGTACTGCAACTCAAAATCACGGGAAATGATCTACTCTTCAAAAGAACACCAAACTAATACTGCAAAATGGCGACGATGTGTTATAGGTACTATGTTACAATAATGGTAATATTCATAAGAGCCAATACCAATAAGGACCATAGAGATAAGATAAAACTTAATTCTTCCTTTTTCTCGCGCAATATTAAACTGATCCCCTAAGATAACAGCTATATCTATAAGAGTACTCAAAGATCGTTGATAAAAAGGGATCGCTGTTTTTACAATTTCTTTGGCAGTTTTATGACCTTTTACAAACAGCTTAACATTCGTACTGATCTTCTGGAAGTTAGGACCAAACAACAAAAACACAGTTAAACGCTGGTTAGAACCAAGATATCGCGCTACAGCAAACGCTTTCAGTACAAGACGTACTCGACTAGCAGTTATTGGAATCAATGTTGAAGATAAAATGATTATATTGCAACGTATAAAAAAGGAGGTACGAAGGTACTAATAACAACCTAAGAATCCAATGGATTGAACAAAACCATATCCCTTGCAATTATTCGAACACGAGATGCTATCGGGTACACTTTTGTTTGTTGCACTTGTATTACTCAAGATCTATTTATGTACTCTACTTTCGAAAATGATATTTCTTCAAATAAGAAGTATATGTCTATGTAGTTAAGCAGCTAACTGTTAAGACAGTGGATAAAGCAGTAATATTGAACAACCAGTCTAAGTATGCCAAAAAGTACTTTCGATTCCTCATTATGGAGCAGAGCAGCAAAGCTCTATCAATAACTGAAATAAAGAAAGCGCTTTCCGATTCATTAAAGCTACTACGAGAGATGAAATCATTTTGTAGCAAGTCACTCCAGGAAGGAGACCATGAAAAGCAAATGACATGTCTCAAGCAGTGTGAGTCTCTAAAATCACGGATCGAAGAGGAAACCCAAATTGTAGTAAATCCGTCGAAGAAAACAGCTGCTGTGAATAAACTCCTGCGTATGGAAAGGAAAAAACGGTGGAAACTAAAGAGTAGGCGACTTTCTCGAGTGAAGCGCTCCTTTTATCGGACAATGATAATGCAGCGAAACAAGTAGTCATAGTTGTGAGATATTATTTCAGACAAATTGATGCTTGGAAGAGAGAACGAGATAAACTCATCGAGCAAGAAAGAGAAGAGGAGCAACTGCAAAACCAGATATTTGAAAAAGAAGTCCAGATCCAACAACTCCTTAAACAACGCTTTGAAATACAGCAACTTCTCTGCTCAATTGACTCTCTCCACTATCTACGATCGAGCAAGTTGGAGGGAAAAGATTCTGCGCTTCGTAACCAGTCAGACAGTGATAGTGAACTTTTACGCAGAGCAAAAGAAGAAACTGCTACCTATAGTGAAGTCTCTGTGACTCGAAAGAAGAAGGAATGGTATTTGATGGGTGATCTTCTGATTTGTAGGGTGTTTACTGAAAAAGAAGAGGAGGACGATGACGACTCATACTACTTCGGTGCACAACGTGATATTAACAAGTTAATTTCTATTCGGTAAGATTCTTGGTTCCTAACTCATTAGTCGTGAATGGGATGCATATTTAGTACCTCAGGGCAAGGGTTCTCGTATTCCTACTCATTTTGTTACTCCCCCAACAAGGGAGTGGGTTTAATTTGTTTGTTAAATATTGAAACTCCCATCAATTCTAGAAGATTCCGTATTTTTTCATATTATAGTGAATGAAGGCATTCTTACTAACTCTCTTTTTTGTTATCAGGTAATGCATCGTTCAATGGTTCATAGATAGTGTGACTACTGCATTCTATAGCGAAAATGGTCCAGTTACTCTGCTCACTGAGAAGAACTTTGATGACCTTGTTCTGAACAGTGGCGAGGTGTGGATGGTAGAATTCTTCGCTCCGTGAGTTTTTGATAGTTTATCCTATATGTAGTTGGTGTGGTCATTGCAAGGCAATGAAGGATGAATGGATCAAGGCTGCTGGTGCCATGACTGGTATTGTCCATTTTGGTAAGTATTTTGTTTTCTTTTCTGACTTTAGGCGCTGTCGATTCGACAGTCGAGCAAAATCTTGCATCTAGATATCAAGTGCAGGGCTATCCTACGATCAAGGTTTTTAGTCCCTTGAACGACAGTCCTACGGATTACCAGAATCCTCGTGATGCAAAGTCGTTCTGCAAAGCTGCATTTTCGGTTTTCTTTTGTTTTGGCATTCACTCTAGGCTGCGAAGAGTCTGGTGTCTGCTCGTCTCAATGGGAAAGCAGAGATGCCCAACCCTCACAAGGAGTCAAAGAAGTCTGCTGAGCCTCCGAAGCCCATCGAAGTGAACGAGATAACGAATCAGGAGCAGTTTGACGCTGCTTGTAAAGACTCGACTTGCATGTTGCTCTTTGTTCCAGACATTCGCGACGCCAACAAGGAGCAGCGTCAGAACATGATTACGATCCTGAAGAACGTTGCGGAGGCTCAGGTTCGTGGACTATTCCAGTATGGATGGCTTGTGGGTGGCACGCAGTACGACTTGGAGCAGAAGCTGAATCTGGGATTCGGATATCCTGCTGTGGTTGCTGTAGTGACGATGAGGTTGTGTTCCTTTTAGATTAGCGGAAATAAGGGACGCTATGCTGTGCAGACTGGAGCCTTTACTGAGCATAACTTGAATGTGTTTGTGAAGGGTTTGCAAATAGGATCAGTACGCACAAAACAACTTCCTGAACTACCTGCTTTTGTAGAGGTTCAGCCTTGGGATGGGGAAGATGCTCCAGTGGAGGAAGAAGATGATTACGATTATGAGGATGATATTTGATATGTTTGTTAAAAGATTTTTCTATGTTTTTTTGATGGAGGAGCAGATCACTCGTATCTATTCTCTGCTGGATACTCTTCAAGAATCTACGCAGATATTGCAGTCAGTTGTGAATTGCAACCACCAGTACTACTCAGTGCTTTTTTGACAAATAGGAAATTATTATCTATTAATAAAATGACTAGAATGCTTGTAGGTCCTCTTTAAGTGTGTAAAAATCAGTTTACTCCAAATACTGCTGATTTAGAACTATCAGTGTCTGATCCTACTGTAGCGCAGGCTAAAATTCAAAAACTAGAAAGAGCTCTCTCTGTTTGTCTTTCATTCGTTGATTAGCCATAGGTAAAAGAGGAGGAAATGGTTGCATTAAAAGAAGAACGTGACGACTATTTGGTACGACAAATCCAATAATTATTATGCTTAGTTAGAAGTGGAACAGCTAAATGACGTTTTGCAACTTCTTTCAGAAGACCATGTAACTCTACAAGTTTGTATGATTAATTCTGTATCATATAGAATGAGATCCGGAGTAGGGAGATCCTTCAGGACCAGGTTTATCATCTAAACGAAGTGATTCTTGACCGTAATGTAGGGTTTATCAAATCGCACCAGATATAGAGTGTCATCTCCCAATTACAAATCGAAAACTCAAGAATTCGTGCAGAGAATAGCGAACTACTTAAAGAGATTGCTCAAGCGATTCAAGTAGATGAGGACACAAACAACAGTGAATTGCAGTGAGAATTGTGTGTTGCAACAAACTAGATATCCAACTAATTGGCCTCAGGTGGTGTTGAGTACTTCTTCAGGTACACAACATCGATTGGTTCATTGACAACAGGGGGGTAAGACTCGCACAGTCTAGCTGAATTCAAATGATTAGGCGGAACGCAACAGCGGATCATAAACATGTCTGTGTGAAAGACGTGAACAGTCAGCCATTCGTTAAGCACATTTTGCAGCTAGATGTCAATCGATAGACATCATCTACTCGTGTTGCAACCACCTTGGAATCTGTGCAGTCAATCTGCTGCTGAATTGCTCGGATCTTCAGTCGAAGATCTTGATGCTGCTGAAGATGCTCTGCTTTGTGAGGATAGGAATTCCAAGGTTAAGCCACATCAGTAAACACAAAGGATATGCATGGGACTCAAAGAGGTGTTCCTCCTTGGCAAGTCCGATGACTGCATAGTCCATAGTAAGCGACAGAATGTCTGCTACATTCAGCTGCAGTTCGTTCTTGCTCTTGACATGACTTAACGCTTTTCGTTAGGGACTGAAACGAGAGATGCAAAGATATATTTATCAGCACAAGCAGCCACTGCGTGAGGTGATCGGTAAAGAGTAGACCACTGGAGAGAATGCTCGGAACCCACTCAATAACATTTTCATCTTGACTAAGATACTGCATGCATCACTACCATTCTTTAGCATCACTTGAGGGAGAGTCACGTTATCGGAATCCGTTGCAGAGCAATTCAGTTCGAAATAGATCTCGTACAGACAAGAATAAACCTTCAGGATGTTACTAATTCCCTCGTCCTCCACATTTATACTACATAGCATCCTCTCGCCGCACCTACTTTGTAAACAGAATCACTGCCGAGAGGATCGTGTTTACGATCTCAAGATAAACAGACGCAGAAATACTGTTGTTGCTCATGTACTTCACAATACAGCAAGCTTGGGAATGGAGTTCCTAATTGATGATTAAACGATCTTGTGCTACGATGCTTGAAGAAACTTGAGAAAGAGTATTGAGAATGGTGTCAAAGATAAGAATTAACAGTGACTATTCAATACAGGTCCATAAACACTACTTTTCCTAGTTCAACCCCTTTCTTATCATATGTGTTAAAAGAAATAGAATCGACTTCGTCGATTTCCAGGTTAATCTTCGAGATGATGGAGAATAAATCACATACGCGGACTAACTCCGGACAGAGCAACCCAATTCGATGATAAATATAGAGATAGAGTGCTGTTGCCGGATTATTACCTTTCGGACTAGTACTATTAGAACCAAACAGTTATATACTATTTTATCGCATATACTCCTGGATTTGTTAGTTGATGAGCTGAAACAAAATTCACAACACTACGTACAATTTGAGGTGTTATATCGTGATCAATTACAAACCTATAAGTTAAAATTGTCAACATATCGTTCCATGGCGGAATCAGATAACCCTCTCGCGATCGATTGAAGTATTCAATATTAGATATGTTCTGTCCCATCAAGAGTTTCAAAACGTGGTAAGACCCTCTTTCAAACAGACAGTCAATTCTTTAATGGACGATCTTTCCGTGTTTCAAAACACCAGCCCAATTATATATAAGATATCGAGTGTATGATCTATTATTCTCTCAGAGAATAGGTGTCACGACGATCTCACCTCCACGATCCTAATAGATGTGAAAAAGAAGAAATTGACGCGCTGGAAGTATTCAGTAGTTTTTTTGAGAGAAAGTCAAGAAATAGACTATCTCCGAACAATCAAAGACCCGGAGTATCCTATGAACTTAGAACAGTTGAATGTAGTCCAAGTAACACCTTTCTGTGCCACTAACTGTAGTTAGCAAACATTTCCGTAAATAACAGTGATAACCGAGTGATTGTATATTTTACACCAACAATTCCAAATTGCACGTATCTGAGAATTGAATATCGTCAGAGTTAGACAAGCTGCCGTGATTGGTCTTTGCATCCGTGTGAAATTGGATCGATGCCTTCCTCGAAGATTGAAGACGCGAGTGCTTGTATCTCCAGGGACACACAACACCGAGGAGTCACTGAATAGGCAGATCAATGATAAAGAACGTGTTTCAGCTGCTCTGGAAAACCCTGCTCTCCATATCCTTTATGTTTCACAGTGGGTTCTTTCATTCTACTGAAAGTAATCGAGAAATGTATAGTTGACACAGATTTTGCCGATATCGATTCCTTGATTCAAGAGTACTTTACACACTACGAGTGTTTTTTGGAAACAACCTAATCAACGAGTTCACATACAGATGACACTGTCCAATCAGCTGTGCCACACTCTCCAGAAGGTGAAACCAAAATGGTTTTCCAACCTTTCTCATGTGCTCTTTCAATATCACTGACTGGATTATCTCCAATCATTATGCAAGACGATGCAGGAATGGAGGGAAATTCGTTCAGCACACAGGTGTACGACTCCCCACTTCCCTTTGTCACATGGTGTGTCTGTGGACTGACAAACAAATCAACTAAGCTATCAAGAGCGGGAAGATATGTGAAGTCTGCAGTACCGTCAGTGATGACCACCAGCTTACTTTTCTGTCGCTTGACCTGGTGGAAGAGGGTTTCGACACAGGGATATACACGGTACTAGTGAGTTAACTTGATAATAGGTTACATGATTTCTCTGATCTTGCCATACATCGAACAGTTCCTTTCCAAACGAAAGAGGTAAACTAGTTATTTTCAAAGGCAGAATATTACTCATATTTTCTTCCGAGTTGCTGATAAAACTCTAGTCGTAGTTGTCCTAAGGAAGAAGTAGTCTCTCGATTGTTTTTCACAAACTCTTCAAGTTTCTGAGTGACTCTATGAGAGACAGGATCAAGAAAGAGTAAACTCGTCTAGTTCGCTCGAGTCGATATCTGGATACTTCTCTTTTACATAGTGTTGCAGAAAGCAATCTGTACTCCTCAGATGTTCTGCTGTGTCGGTGATTGTTCCATCAATGTCAAAAGCAACCAAACCAGCCTTTAGCTCACACCACTGCAACTAATCTACTTCCTTCAGAGCGCTTTTAACAAACATCACAAGAGAAGTTAAATACACAAAACCGATTAGTTACGGTTCTCACCATGAAGGCATTTATAAGACTCCTTAATACGCTCAATCATACTCTTCTCTCCCTCTCTCATCCACACACGAGGATCGTAGAACTTCTTGTTAGGATGAGTAGGATCAGTTGAAGTACCGACCTGCTTCTGAAGGTAGTCCTCGTTCTTCAAGTAGTAGTTGCGAATACCGTTCCAGAAAGCCCACTGAGTATCAGTGTCGACGTTCATCTTCACGACACCTGCAGCAACGGCGCAGTCAATCTCCTCAGGAAGAGAGCCACTGCCTCCGTGGAACACGAACATCACGGGCTTGTCCTCCTCCAGGTTCAAGTGCTCCTTCACGTACTTCTGAGCATTGTGGAGGATCTCGGGATGCAGCTTCACGTTGCCGGGAGCATACACGCCGTGCACGTTACCGAAGGCAGCAGCCACGGTGAAACGAGGAGTGATCTTTCCCAGGGTAGTGTACACCTTCATAATCTCCTCAGGCTGCGAGTACAGACGAGCATTCTCCACACCGCTGTTGTCCACGCCATCTTCCTCTCCTCCAGTCACGCCAATCTCCATCTCCAAAAGAACGCCCACCTTGTTGCAGCGCTCCAAATACTTTGAGGTCAACTCCAGGTTGTCGTCCAGAGTCTCGATGGACAGATCGATCATGTGAGAAGAATACAAAGCTCTTCCAGTCTCCTTGAAGTACTCCTCATCAGCATCGAGACAACCGTCCAACCAGGGAAGCAGCTTCTTGGCGCAGTGATCTGTATGAAGGACAACAGCAACTCCATAGGAAGCAGCGACGGAATGCACATACTTCGCTCCAGCAATAGAACCAATAATAGACTGGCCCTGATGCTTGTCAGTCTTCAGTCCCTTTCCGCTAATGAAGGCAGCACCTCCATTTGAGAACTGGATAATGATGGGGCTGTTGACAGCAGCAGCGGCTTCCAGACAAGCGTTAATAGTATCAGTGTTAGTGCAGTTCACAGCGGGAATGGCGAAACCATTCTTCTGAGCATATCTGAAAAGCTGCATTGTTTCGTCTCCAGTGAGGACACCTGGATGAAGGAAAGAAAGAACACCACTCATTTAACTGATTAACAATAAAAATATGAAGATATGTGAGGGTTCGCGGTGTGCAATGGTCTAAATAAAAACTATTGGTGAACGACTATTATCCAAGTCATTGCGTTAGCACCTGCTCCTCTATTTCCACATTCCAGAATCTTCCATTTCTCATTTTCACTGTGCTTCTAATTCTGACAATGATTCTAGTATGTACACCGTTTCCCTTTGTTTCCTTTTGCGTAACCATTGAGAACATGAAGCTCTTTCTATTTGTTTGTGCATTTGCTATGACTGAGAGATGATGCAGAGATTTCACTGAATTCTTCGTCTGGGAACTCCACTTGAACCTCTTTGTGTGCTGTAAGCCTGCTTTCCTAGATAGACACGAGAATAGAGAGAATTCTTTCATTCATCTTTTCCCTGATACACTTTGTTCATGATCTCTGCTCTGTATTCTTTTCTTTTCGTATCCGCAACTGGTTGGTAACTGAATCTTAGGGAAATAGTGATCATGTCTCAGCTGACACTCATTCATCTAGCCAAGGCTGTGAGTTTAGTCTCCGGGGTCAGCACTGTGCACCATCATGGAATCCTTCACTCTACGAGCAAACCAAGCAGTTGAGCAAGCAACAGGGTTGCACAGTAACTGGTTGAGTTCTTTGAGTGAAGAATAGGATTTTAGTCCAACTCCTACGTCTAGAATAGAAGGGGTGTCAAATGCACCTGCCTCACAGTACTACTATAGCTGTGGATATCAAGCTGCGCTTGAAGAATACACGGAGAAGGCTCGGAAGTTGGAGGAAGAAAAGCAGGCACTCCTGGATTTGGAGCAGGAGATGCGGAGTGTTTTTGATTCATATGTGAACAAGGCTGCTTGTGAGCTCAAACGCATAAACGGTGAAGTAAGTGTTTTCCTTGCGGTTCATTGAAGGAGCTCTGTGATCCGTACTTACTGAAACAGCAGATTTCCGTCGTGAAGCAGGACATCCAGTTTTTGAGGTCTCTTGTTTCTACACTTCATGCTGAGTTTGTTCATGATCTGAATGAACAGCGAAATCGCTTGGAATCTTTATTTGCAATTATCAGAAATCGTGAAAACACTAAGATGTAATCCGTACTTTTGTATTTTGCACTTTTCTTTTTGACTTTTGCTCTCTTTTCCACTTTTGTGTATTGTGTGGGTTTGTTGGAAACAATTTCATGAAGAGAGAATGATGAGAGTGTAATGGGTTATACCCATAACGAATAGTTTAGTTCATTCTGTAGAAGGCAATGACATCAACCTCTCTCTCAGCCTCAAACTAATGAGTAAGGAAACTAACGCTTCCACTGATAATGGAGGCATCGTAGATTACGATTTTATTTTTGTAAGGGTATGGAACGGCCTAGGTTTGGTGCTCTACCTCTTTGTAGAGTTGAACTCTGGCTGGTCCCCTTCCCTGTCCATTAATTGAATTTCGGAACTCTGAATAGTACAATCGATTTCCCTTTTGTCACTTGTTCGAATTGATTCTTGTTTTGGGTGTATTACATTTTTTGATGTTTACCACGGTATGCAATGTTCTAATATGGATTTTCAAGATTATTGTTCAGAATGACTCGTTGGATTGCATTTCTTGGAAGAGTACTACGTTTCTTATGAAAATGCACAGCAATTGCATGGTTCTTTGAAATCGAGAAACATAGAGACTGTACATATTACCACTTCTTGTTTTACTGAATACAAAGGATTATTGCTATAGCGATGATGGTTGTATACTTTAATCCTATTGTACCTATTTGAAGTTAGAAATACTCTCATCCTTGTTGTTTCTGTGTACCTACTGAGTTATATTCCAATGACTGATACTGTGATATATTCTGCTTTCCTATTTTCGCTTGTACTGAAGAAATAGCTAGTAGATTGTTTTTAGTTTTGGAAATAAACTATACGTTTATGTAGATAAAGTAATTCATATACTGGAATTTGAAAATAGTTTGATCTTTAAAATCTAACCAGTATAGGATATATTCTAAGTATGTTTGCTTCTCCAACGTGTACCACCAGTTATGTAGGTGAAAGAGGTGAATCGATAAATAGATGAATCATTTCTGTAGGATTCTCATATTTCAATTCTATAATACTCTGTATAAAATACACGCTACATCTTTAAGTGTTCCTACAAACAGATTATACTATACATCCATAATGCGGATAAGTTCCTCCTTCTCACAAACTTCATTATCTTCTTCAGAACCAGATCCACAGTTCTTATCCAAGTTCTGCTCTGAGAACACAGTAACAACCACCCCAAGAATATAACCACAAACAACATCCGAAGCAAAATGACGATAGTCAAACTAGATGAAATGAGGAGACGATGCGTACTATTCTAGTGACACTAATCATTACTGAAACGAGAAACGATAGAACTAAGAGAACATTGTGCAACGCCTGTATGTAAATGATAGTAAAGATATACGATGATCAGCTGACGATTCCACTTTTTTGAGTCATAAAATACACGCTTTAAGAGAAAATAGCACAAAGTGAACGAAGAGGAGGAAAGCATTGTGTGTCCAGAAGGAAACGAACGAAATGCGTCATTAATAGCGTGGTACTATTTGGAAATCAACGGAAAGAAGTACCGAATTTGTACACTTTGAAACAACGCCAATCTGACCCATCACCCCATAGATATGGTTTGTGCGAGGATATCCACACAAATCAAAAAAGCAGGGACGTGGTCTTCCCGTAAAAACCTTGAGAATGTTGACAAGCAGAAGCACACTGCTAAGTGCTCTTGTAGAAAGAAGAATACAGTAAAGTAGAACCTATCGGTAATGTGAACGACCACTTTTCTCACCTTCCACTGATTTACCCTATTTACGAAGATAAAAATGAGTGCTATCAAAAGCAATACAGTCAGTAGATAGTACAAGAGGACCATTGGAATGCTAATTCTTAATCCCTCTCAGAATGACAACCTCACTGTATTACCACAGGTGTGAGAAATAGTCATATCACCCTCCAAAAATTCACTCTTTCTCGAGGGACATAGTTCCAACAGGCCGGCAACAAGTAAAAGAGAAACTGTGAGCAGGCTGTGCGACACCGCATACTTTTTCCACTCACCTTTAGATGACCGCATTCCTTTGAAGTGGAGAAAAATATGCAATTACAGAAATCGCTCCGATTTCGAAGCCAAATTAGAATAATAAATTGTTTCTTCCGTCTTTTTGTATTTAGCAATTATCTGTAAATTTTGTTATTAGTCAGTTACCAAATTTAGAAATGGGACATCGTAGTAGGTCGCGTTCAAGAGATCACCATCGTTCCAGCCGTAGTCGACGCCATCGCTCCCGCGACTATGATAGCAGAAAGTCGTCGAGCCATCGTAGCAGACAACGTTCGAGATCGCGAAGTCATTCGGCAAGCATGAGCTCCACGTAGCAATTGTGAGTCCTGATTTAACCCCTATAGTTCGACTAAGAAGAAGGGACTATTTGATCAGAAGCCGGAGGGCATTCCTGATGTTTTACTAAATGCAAATGATACAATGGGTGTTCTGGCACAGTCTCTTTCTTCGAAGACATCTGAGCCTAAGGCAATTCGCCGTTTGTTCGTAACGAATCTACCAAAAGAGTACCAAGAAATTGTACATAAATCTGGGCTTTTTTATGCCTAGACTCTGAAAGATTTCCTCGTTGATGTGATCAATAAATGTGTGGACCAAGAGATTCCTCAGCCTCCTATCACGTCGCTTATTGCGTTCAAAGAGCAGGGATATGCTATTATTGAGCTGCAAACACCCGAGTTGGCGACAGCTTGTCTTGCAATGGATGGGATTCCATACGAAGGGATCAGCATCGGAGTTGTTCGTCCAACGAATTTCAACCCCGAAGATGTTCCCTCTCCAAAGGGCCGTCCTCCTCGTCTCCACTTGGAGAAGGTGGGCTATACTCCCAAGTTGGGTGCTCGTGCGATAGCCGATGCGATGGCTTCTTCTTCGAACGACAATTGCAAGGTTTTCGTGGGAGAAATTCCGATTGGAGTGACGGAAGAACAGATCAAACCGATCTTTTCCTCGTTTGGAGAGGTGAAGTCTGTCACCATCTCGCGTGATCCGGAGACAAACGAGTCTCGAGGATTCGGCTATGTCGTCTTTGCATCGCCAGATATCGTTCCTGTCGTGTGCAAGATGGTCAACGGAATGAAGGTGTGCGATCAGTCCATTGTTGTGAGACCTGTCACTGTGAAGCAGGCACCTACGGTCGTTTTAACTGGAGATGATACTGTAGAACTGGACCCTTCCATCGTGGCTCAGGCTTCTATGGATTTGCCGGATTTGAAGGTTCCATTCATCGAGGAAAGTGATAAAGCACGTGAAACAGCTGCAAAACTGCTGAGACAGGCAGGAATCAATACTGGAGGCCAAATACAAAAGTCACCTCCATCTCGAATTATTGTACTGAAGAATATGGTGACAAAAGAAGACCTGGAGAACCCTGAAGACTACTTAGATATCAAGGCAGATATTGAAACGGAATGCTCGCGTTTTGGACAAGTTCTCTCTTTAGTGATCCCACGCGGTGAAAGTCCTGGTGTAGGAAATGTGATTGTGGAGTATCCAAATATCCAGCAAGCTGCATCGGCCGCTGTATCACTAATCGGTAGACGATTCAACAAAAGGATTATCCGTGCAACATTTATGTCAGAAACCTCGTATGCAAACAAACACTACAATATATACACTTTTTTGTTTTAAACAGCTGGAGTCTATATAAGGTTATGTATCTTTTGCTCTATATCGAAGAAAAATATAAAATCTCCAAAATCAAAAGAAAAAGACAGTTCGCTTTTCGAATTACGAGGACTGATTACTCATAGGGATGCAAGTAGCCAGTGATACATAATTCGATGAACACATAGAAAACTACTTACCTTTACAACAAATATGTGGTTAGTTATGTAGACCCTAATTATTCGGGACAGTTTTGTGGGAAGTCGACTGTATTATATGTGTATTACTGGTCTTGTTCGAATGAATGTTCTAAGAAGATTCAAATGGTCGGGTTTTAAATCTATGATGATATGTTTTATTAAATGGAATTAAATAATCAGACGATATCAAATAATGTCCGATCCATACTATCTGGGATTGGATATAAAAGACCAGAAGATGTGCAGATGACCCAAGTGAATCAGTACGAGGAACTGGCAAAGAAGTGTATTCTTTCTACAATCTTTGACCTAGCTCTGAAGCGTTCAGTTAATGATATGATTAACATTCAGAATCTTCTCCACGCGTTTTACTTCCATCATTAAGGAAATTCAGGAGCGAACTACAGTCTGAACATATCAAGTCACACTTGCAAGTATTCGTTAGTGATCAATGCTATATAGAAATATCGGAACAGTTCACGCTGTTCACGGCTGGAGTACATCCATCAAGTAACATCTATTATGTCCCAAGTTTGGTACAGCTTTTACTCTTGACTGTAGATTCAGGAGCGGAAACGATACCACACTCAAATGGAGAATCTAAACAGATTGATTCCACAGAAACCATCAGTCTATAATACTATTTCTGTATAGCATGTTTTATAAACAAACAATTCATTTTCGTCGACGTATATTTTTCACCTATAGATAGAACCCATTGTCTGATGTTACCTTTTGATAGATGACACCACCAAAGATAATCGTAACAACGATGATGACAATTAATCCAATGATAACGATAGAAGTAATTAACACTTGCTTCCAGTCTAGATATTACATAATCTGCGAACTACAACTCCGATCAATACACTTATTCTTGGTACAATATAGTCCATCTGTACAATCTTCATCCGTGTTGCATTTCTCTAACAGCAGACATTTATTTGCACAGCTTCCACCACAATCCTTATCTGTTTCATCATCACTCAACTCGTCATCATAGCAACTCCACAAATCTGAGTTTTCTTGCGCAAAGGTTGTTGTCACTTCTGCTTTTGTTACCGTAAGTCGCTTTCCTTTCATTCCTTCTTTTATGTCATTCTCTGCAATCATTTCATTCAGTCTTTTTGTCACCAGTAGCAACATATCATGTGCTGTTACAATCGTTGCCTAGAAATTGATTGCTTCTTTCATATCTACATGCACAGAAATAGTCCCTTCACTTTCATCCGATGATAAAGAATAATGATTCAATGAAAGAAGTGTAGCATTGCCATATTTCCAATGTCGGATCTGAACCAAAGCACCCGACAGAGATAATCTCTCGCTCATAACTATCGTTTAATTAACGAAGCAATCCTACTCTCGCGTAATGAAACCTTCCAGTAGTCCTCGAGGCGTGAATTCTGGTCAAATGACCCCCACATCATTATTTTGACATGGATCAACTGGTGAGTTTTATTTGTTCGATCCAGAGGATCTGTCATCATCGTTTCGCACGAGTCTCCAGTGAACTCATCCGCGCATCTTGAGAGTAATACCAACAAACGAATACATGCATTGAGTTTGTTTACAGTAGCCACGATAGCTACACGGAAGCAGTTCCAGCGTATTCGAGTCTGAAGACACAGCCCAGCCATTTGGGCAAATCGTGCCATCCGACTTTGAATTCCAGTCTTCTGCTGAAGATGACTTTGTTGTCGCTGTTAGCTGATCTGTGATGTCCATTAAAGTGCCCAGTTCTTCCTTTCCTGCGAAATAAATCGTGTATTGCGTACCTTCTTCCAAGTCTGAAAAGAACAGAAGATGAGAAGAGGACAGTTCTTCGGAAGAAACATGGGCCTGTGAAATGATCATGGCAGCCGTAGGAGTTGATTGCATAGGCGAGGAGGCGATGATCGCATAGAGAGTAGAGGGTTTGCTTGTTGCGACGGTCACTGTCAGTGACGATGTGGAGGAAGTAGTCACTCGTTTGGAAGTAATTACGGCACCCACATAATTGAATTCCAATGTAGGAGGATCGATCAACGTTTTCCCAGAGAGAGAAGTAATCGATTTGGACAGAGTAATCGAAACGAAACCTGGACTCGTTGGCACAACAGCGAGCAAAAATGAACTCGCAGACTGTTTCGATATTGTGTATACTGCTCCATTCACAACCTTATCATCAAAGAGAAAGAGAAAATACAATGCAGTGCTCCTTTTCAATGGTATCTGTATCGTCCGAGAACACCACAGTCAACTCAATAGGATTGTCCATTACATCATAATCATACTTGGAATCCATTTTTGCTGTCATCACATCTTGGACAGAATAGTTATTGTAGCCACGAATTAAGCCAGTTGCTTGAATAACACTCAGCAGAGTGAAAACAGCAATACAACTCAACGCTTTCATTTTGTTATCAATATCTACAACACAGGATTCATCCTTTAGGAAAAGGGATCTAATCACGAAGCAGGGTTGTTGGAATAATTCGAATAATACTACTAGGTATGATTCCAGTCAATACCACATACATTATCCAGAATGTCATGCCAGAAAAAAAGAATGCCAAGAGTTAAAGATCTCTTTCAGGTCTATCGAAAAAAGACAAGGGTATGTGTTGAAAGATAGTTATGAATATGTAGGAGCTGCAACAATCTATAACGTTAGAGTTTAAAGAATGATCTGATGCATTTAGTGAAGATAACTCTATTAAAGAAGAAGAGCTAAACAAGAAAAAATCGGCAAAGGAACTATTGCAATTGTCATCAGATGAATCTGACGAGTGTAGGTGATTTTGTTATCACCGTCAAAAGTAGAGGAGGAGTATACGAGTTCTAAGTAAATAGGGGACCCGAAGACACTTCGAATATGAAATACTTAGTTACATACAAAACAAATCACACGATGCGTCACCTTTCACTTCATAGCTCATTTGTAGAGGAAATTCGAAATCAAATTGTACTCTGCCTACTCAGTAGTGCCCCGCGCATCAAGTTTGTATCTTCGTGACTTCTATAGCTGTAGAAGTCATGGAGTAGCTGGATGGCTGATTGACAATTGCGGTTTCGCAACTTCGGAAGTGGGTATTTTCTCCTTATTTCAAATAGGCGAACCAGTTGGATATCCCAGTAATTGATGTTTCGCGCATCCTCAAGAAGGACTGCATTGTGAACAATGATGACCGAAGCATTACGTTTTTCTCGCAATCAAGGAGAACTTTGCGATCTGCGACAATCCACGTTCTTTCTAGTTTTTCAGTTTTCTTTAGTTTTCACTCTATGGCAATTTGGGGTTAAAAGTGTTTGACTCGATCAAAATGCTTATCAATGACTTTGATGGCGATTCGCTCGTCCATCTTTCACCAATTCCTGATATCGACATGGCCATTTTTTGGAACCAAACACGATTTAATCGTATGAGAGAATTGCTCGAGTCGCTGTTGAATCGTACGCAGGTTCAGTGGTATTTCTTGATTGACTGTGGTTCCTAGGGATCTTTCTACAAGTCGAGGAAAAGTAGAGTTTCTCTGCAACTGCTTCGAGTATCTGTCTTGGTTTGCAACGTCGTTTTCAAGTGGTTTAAACATCGATCCGGACGATTTTATCAGTTTAGCAAAGAAACAAGTCCATGATCAAACAATTGTCCTCTTGTAAATAGGGTGTGAGAGATAGATACAGAGAAAGTATGTCGATTACGTCTTTGCAAAGAAGCGATATATTGACACCAAATTGAATAGACCTATTCGTATAGCAGTTCAGAAAAGATCCACTAAATTGGTATCACATTCTATTGGATACTATGAGAATCATGATTTGAAGGAAGTATAGACTGAGACGTTCTATGATGAATAGTTGAAATTTATGTATAAGCGCGCCAAAAAACATTATTTGCAGGCAAAGAAATATCAGAATGATTACTATCGATTAGCGATTGTTCATGATTCGAATAATGTAATATATAGGCTAAGGTAATGGAGATTGATTTAATTCACAGAATCTTATTGCTAACAACAGCTACTCCATTAGCAAAGTGGGGACAAATGCACTCTTTTGATATTGATTACCTTTGCTTAATTTAGTTTTCTTGTTAAACAAACCGAAACATGTTTATTTTAATACACCATGGCATTCTAAACAGGATAACAACGAAGGAGGGTTGATGTATCCACATCGAGGGCAGGACTTTCCACGCGATAGCTCTTTCAAATACTGGTGATCATCTCTTAAATGACCTTCAACTGGAGATACTGGAGGCTTCCTATTCAGTAGCATCACCTCTTCTTGCTCATCGTTATCAAAACTAAAAATGACTATCATTCCTCAGCCCCACAGACTCGTTCTTTTTCGATGATAACAAATGATGGTTCCCAATAAGATGGTGATAACTCCCAACAGACCATAAATCAGCACTTTCACAACGAGACCAAGATATGATGTACTACCTGAAGAGTTGCTAACAGAGGTAATATCAGTTTTGATCAGTTCTACTTAAAAGCAAACACAACGAACTACCCTCTCCTTGCGATACAACAGCACATTGAACGAAATAGCGTTTTGTGGGGTCAATTAAATCAAAGCGAACCACAGAGATGAACTCCATGCTTACTTCCTTGGATTCGATTTCTTTCGCTTCACTTGACATCACCCACCACTCCTACACAGCTCATTGAACAGCACGCATGTGGGGCTGAACGGTACATTCGTCTTCAGCAGGAATTCTATCGAGTTTCCCACGACTCTTTCCTTCGAGATCTGCAGGATCGGACGGAGTGTCTTCATCTTCTTCATCATCGATAGGGGGGACTCCGCCATTTTACCGTATTTAGACTCTCCAATACAGCAGATGTTGTACTCTGTGGCTGGATGAAGAGAGCTGAGCACGAGAGAACCACTCTCTGGATATCAGCAGTGGAGGATAAACTACCGCGTATAAAACTATGGGGACCTCTCATAACGGTAGACACCTCGAATAAGGTCCCAGGAAGTAATGCATTACACCAGACTGTTGACGGGTGGCTAACACTTATGAATAGAACTATCGAAGTTGGTTCAATCCGTTTAGAACTGTATGATAATGTTACAGAAACTGAGTTATTGTTTTGATTCTGCTGCTCATCGGTAATACTTTTTATATCCTTTTCCATTGGTCGAGAAGGACTTGAAAATGACGTAGCACTATTATCTGCTCTCAGCCTCCTCTGTACTCCATGCCCTGTAATCGGATGAACCTGATATCCTGAGTAACTCTTTTGAGCCACGAGCTGGTCAGAATCTATATACAGATTATCCTTAATAATATACCTGGGTGGTTTTCAATATCTCTTTGAGAAATAAGTCCGATAATTGAGTTCTACAAAATAAATACATCCCTATAAAAGGAACAGTATCACTTGTTACACAAAACCCTGAAATTAGGAGAACTAGTTTTAAGTAGTACTTATTACTTACAAATAAGTGAAAAGTAGAAAAACATTTTTATCCCAACAGGTAATATAAACAAACAATGAATCAATTATTCTCAGAATATATCTTTGCATCCACAACGACTGCAGTCTTCACTAATCGTGCAACACCGTCTATCTTCACCACCAAGTCTTCTCCATCAACTTTCACCATAACTGCTCTCTGAGGGCTATCTGGGTCATCGATTACCACAACCTCTTGATCCGAACTAAATGCCATCACTGGATTCAGATTGGCTGTTGGCAACTGGACCCGACGCTGATCATCCAAGAGCACTTCGTTCATGCCGTTCGGATCACATTTCATTAGAACCCCACTCCTTCCATCACTCGTACGAACATGCACGCCAACAAGTCTCCAAGGTTCTTTCAACGTGCTTGACTCCTTCATGTCGGTTCCTTTCAGATTCATTGAGTCTGCAGATCCACTGAGATGAGAGGAATTAAGAGGAGGATGCTGGCTGAAAGAAGGATTCCAAGAAGTCACTTGAGGTTCAGGATACATCGGAGGAGGTGGCATCGTTCGCTGAGTTTGATGCATCATTGACGAATGAGGCATCGTCATTTCCGTGTTATCCCCATTCAACATATCAGCGAGCATTACCATGCTTCGAGGCACAGTAATGGGCTGTGGACGTGAGTGGAGCATAATTTTTACATCCGTATCTATCAGTGATATCAATAGGAGGATCACTACCATTACTGTCAAAGACGTAGCCACGTAATCCTTTAAAGCGCCCTTCTTTCACGATAACATTCACTCCGTCCTTCAGGTTGTCGCGTTTATCACGACTTCCACGTTTTGTACTCGACCAATCAACCTCTCCTGGTCTTCTTCGCAACGACTCAATAGCATCTTTTGAATCAATTCGTTTCTTCGGCTGATTTTCAACATCCAGCTCAATCTGACGGTTACGAACCAGAACGATTCCATTATATTCTGAAATAGACGAACACTTGACATAAACAAAGTTTCTCCAAATTCGTTTTACAGTTCCAGTTCTTCCTTTGTAATCACCTTCAACGATAAGCACTGCATCGTTTTCATGCACTTGATTCTGACGAACATCTAAGAGATTCGAGTTGTGAGACACATTATTCTTCTTCGAACGAATCAAATGGAGGTCAAATGACCGTATCTTTCCTTGTTGATCCATTACTGTGATGCGTTGGGGCGACAACTGAACAATAATACCTACTTTTCCTCCTGGGATCTAAATACGATTACAATATATTTCACATCACTCATTCACATACCTACCGAAACCAAATCATAAATATCGAAACCCTGTACACTAATGATTCCTCGACTAACTTCTGCGCTTGTTACCAAGTAATTCACAAACACTCGCATCTCGCGATCACCAGAGTCACTCAGAATCACACAGTCACCGCTTGATCCATCATCTGCTAGAACAACAAGGCCAGTTTCACCAGTATAAACTCCATCCAGCACTTTGACATGGTCTCCCACTTTGAAAACCTTCATCAGTTCAGACTCGTTTAACAAGAGAGTTTCGTAATCATCTCCAACACTAACTCGGATGTGGACTTGATGCCGATTAGAATCTGCATCTTCCACCACGCCAACCAAGTTCTTCAGTTCACCATTGATGATCCTCACACGATCATCTTTAAAGAAATACTTTATATTCTTTTGCTTCTTCTCAGTTTCTATTTCTTCCTCATGAGGATACTCTCCTTCAGAATAGTCCTGTCCATAAATATCTGCAGGATCTATCATACTCTTCGGAATGAAGCGCTCCTTCTCTTCTTTTGATACAACTACATCGCGTTGAATATCTTTGATAGAATACTCCTTGTATAACAATCCATCGCGATAATAGTTCCCTTTATACTCAAAGAATAAGCCTCCTACCATTCATTTCCCACCATTATTCCTACCAAACTTCGAATAGTTACGACGATTCACTTTTCCCTCCGGAAATTTATTCGGATCAAACATTCTGGCTTCTGGTCGTACATTTGCAGCCGAATAAGAACCGCCCTCATACTCACTCATGTCGATTCGAGGCACGAGCTTCAAGACCACTTGTTGTGTGTCTTCAAACAGGCGAATCACTTGGCCCACGTCACCACGATAAGGTCCTTTCTTTACACGAACAAAATCATTCAACAGAATGGGCTTATTTTGCTGAGGAATCTCGAATAACTGGGTTCGATCCGTCACTGGAATCAACTGAAACGCGTTTTTATAGGCTGAAAGAAACACGTCCATTCCACTGACAACTTCTCGGACGATCGATTCAACGTAGGCCTCGATGTATACAAGACCTTCTTGACCTGTCCAAAACACAGAAAAAATGTTGGTTTCGTTGATGGATGAACGTCCTTCATATCGACGTTCTTCATAATAGAGATATTTGTTTGTAAGCGAGAGTACCGCAAGCATCTCAGAACCACGCTAGTAATTATCATACCATCATTATCTCACCTTCACACGCACAGAATAGATGAGGGGATCTGTGACAGTGGGAAGAACACGTGTAGTGTTGTAAATCTCCACAGTATCTTGCTGAATCGCACGACGATTTTGCTGCTGAGTCGCTTCATCCATCGCTGGCTCTTCCACATGTAAAGGCTCTCTTTGGATCTTCTTATGACGCCGGATTGGAGACTCGTCTCTACAATATGAAAAAACCATTTATAAGAAACGGCTCCACACGTCTTGCGATATCTTCCACCGCTGCAGTGAAGGAATGCTTCGCACTTTGGCTATATAATTTTTGATACTTTTCTTCCTCCTTTTTCAACTATGGTAAGAGATACAGGAAAAAAACACCTCATCCAAATTTTTATCCATGCTGTATTCCTCAGAGTCATCACTGCTTTCATGGGCTTCACTATCAACAAGATTATGCAAAGCCTGTCGTTTACTCCGCATCGAACCCCTTCCTCCCCTTCTCTTCAGTCCATGGTGAACCTCTCTATCGTAATCAGAGCTATCTTCTTGGGAATCATCTTCTTCATTATCTTCATCCACTTCACTGTTCTCTACTCTCTCTTCCTCCTCCTCTTCCTCATCATCTGATCTCACTACTGAGTTCACGTCAGAATTCTCCTCGTTTTCCCTATCCTCGTCACCACTTACGTAACCATTGTCTTCATTGTGGTCCTCCTTATCTGACATGCTTGCTAAGGAATTGAAATAAGGAATTGAAAAGAACCGCGGTTATTGTATATTACATTGAACTGAGTCTCCAGAGAACGATAGTGTCAAACTGACTGATAGTATACAACACTTGAATCATATGATTAACGATTTCAGGGTACCATTAAATTGGTTATGATTTTCGTATTTTCATATATATGCTTATGATGAATAGAACTGCTTCCATAGAATCCGATATCACAAACTTAATGGGGAGTCTCACAAATATTCAAGTTTTGCATTCTTTTGTTTTTGTATTGTACTTGTAGCTGTAAGTATTGTACAGGTAGATAATTTACTAGATACTAAACTTCATTTCACCTTGTGATGGTCGTGGGAGTAATATTTTTGCCATTGCTTATAGTAAATTAATGGGAACATACAATGGAACGTATCCACCGTGTATGGTTTTTGTTCCTTTTCAAATTCGTAGTGACTGAGCCTTTTATCTTTACTGTATCCAATTTTGAGAAGAGTGATGATAGCCATGTACGTCTGTCTGTTTACTTTTCTTCAGTTTCGAAAATTGCATGTGCAGCCAATTTATCAACTGTTGATCCCGCTGATATGGAATTTGTAGAAAACAAGCAGGTTCGATTCTATGTCCGATCAAAAAAGCAAGAAACGCATGATTTTCTCTTGTCGTACCTTCCAGGAGTAGAGCAGCGTGTTTTTTGCAAGGTATCTGGATTGCTCTATAATCCATTCCATGTGGAGTATTATAAGTCTGATCCGTTCTACCTTTCCTGTTCTTCTCTTCATGCCTTGTCACATATAGATGCTCATATGGCGATAGAGGATATGAAGCATGAGGATAGGGTTTTTTCTTTCCGGTATACTCCTGAGCAAGTTCAGTGGGTATCAAATGCGCCATGGGATACACAACGCATAATATGCAGTACAGTCAAGATCTCAAATAGCCAAGAAGTGGAAGCGATTCCTGAATCCCAGATTGTGTATGATTCTGGGCTGCATTTCACATGGACTATTTTAATTGAAGTGAATTAATTCTTTCTGAGTTATCTGTAGATGGAACCGAACAAGAACTCTTTTTACTGCACTTGGTTGACAAGAAGGAACTCTACTTGGACTGTAATGCAACAGGATATGTTTAGTTGATTTAGTTTGTTTTATATATGCTAACAAACATTTTACTCATTCATTTGGGATGGTGAAGTAATCCATCCACAGCTAACAAAGAAATCATATACCTTCTGTCGTCGTTCAACATCCAAAGTAATCTTGGTGGCATCGTCTCTTCCTACAAACCCATTTCTGATCATGAATCACTGGACAGATCCTACTTGCAACACTCCTGAATAATGGTACTCTTAATTGATAAGTAGTGGCGAGGTACGATATGTAACAACTATAGATTAATTCTCTTGTAAATATCAACACTGCACAGCCGCTTTTCCTCTGGAGAAAGCAACTCCACGCCGTCCATTTGGTCCACATTCAGCAGCACAGGACTAATACTTCATTCAAAACAATTCGTCAACTCTTTGGTATCTAACTCATCAAATCGGTCAGCTTCTTCTAGGGTTCGAATTCCATCGCGGCGAAGTTTTTGCAACTGCATGATGCGTTCTCGAAGCTTCAGCTCCTTTGTCAATCCTTTCAACAACTTCGCATAGTCCTCTTTGCTGAGAAACCGACTGAATGGCTTCATTCGACTATTTAAATCTTGTTCCGCCTACTTTGCACTCCACTATTACCTCTACTTTCGATTTCTTCCTCTCTTCTGCTATCAATGACTTCATATTGATCAGTCCGCGTTCAAGCACGAATGCTTTGCGTTGCTCTCGCTCTTCGAGACGTCGGTTGAAAGCTCTTAGCATGCATGTCTTCAATTCCTTCTCGTTTTCATCTTCGTCACCCAGAATCTCAACATCCTTCAGCATCAATTCCGCATCATTATCGTATTCGAAGTCATAATCATCACGAAGTGGATTATAGCCGCTGATATCGGAAACAGTAGAAACGCTACGCATAAATAGTCACGTATGAGTAAACGGATCAGGTTGGGTTTCCGTAGGGGGTTCTAAAATGAAGAGTGGAACTCAATCGTACCAATATATGGAGTCGATATGTACTGAGATACATCAGGAACAAGTTTACTATTCCTGAGGTAACAGCGAAAATAGTGATCCACACACTGCTTCTCTGGCTTGTCCACATAATTGGAGATATTCCTTGATGATGAAAGAATAACAAAAATACTCCCAATTACAAAAACGAAACTCTTCCATTGCCTCCATTAGTCGTTGCTCATCTTTTGCAGACCAGTCAACAGCATAGAGAGTCATGTTGCTACATTTCAAGTACAGCGGAGATCAAACTCTAAGCACTCACTGACGTGATATCCATGTGTAGAAAGATGACCATTCTTCTCAACACGATTCATAAGGCACTTCTTGCAGAGAATATTAACACACTCATCACAGCGAAATTGGATCGCATCCGTAATATTCTAGAATCAAGATCAAGGAATCAGGCATACGGCGCCACAAAGGGTACAAGCTATAACTTCTCCACATTTGTGAAGTGGGAAAAAGGGTTCCTCCTCAACTATTACATAAAAACATAGAAACAAGCAAAAACTATGATATTTGAGTTGCTTGGGTGCTTCCACTGCTGCGGGATTCGTATTCGATTTCTGTTCCGCTGGTGAAGCATTTTGAGGATTTGTTAGTTGTTCTTGTTGAATACTAACTTTCTCTCTTTCGAGTTATATCTTAAACAAATCCAAACTCTATTTCCATCTTTCACAATAAATAAATTAAGAAATTAAGAAAAAAGTATTGAAAAAACAAAAATAAATCTTAAAGACAAACATCATCCCAATTTACATTTGGAGCATTTATACCAGGAAGACAAATATTCCGAAGTAAATTCGATACAGAATGAGAGAAAGGGAGAGAATGTCCACACTTTTCCATGAGTTGAATCGTTAAATCTCGAACACAAGTAATAGAATAGCTTTCTGAAGGAGTTTTCATAGCTGCAACAACAGCTTTTTCATTCAGCAAAATGCGACCCAATCTCATCACTTCCACTTCTCGTTTCGCTTCATTCACCACTTCTCGTTGATAAGCTTCCAAAGCTTCTTCTTTGTCCGATGTCGATCGGATGGCAGCCCATTTGGCCAGATGGAGAGGAACCTCGTCGAGAGATACGATTCCTTCAGTTCCCTTCTTGGTGCGACGGAGAGCACGAGCAGGCATTTCTCCGAAGAATTCCGAGAGCTTCAGATCGCGGAAAGACTTGTCACCCCACTCACACACGTTCTGTGAAGACGTTTCCTTCACACCGGCCATCGTTGCATCCACCACCTCGCCGATCGTGCAATCAGGGTGTGTTTCCACGTAATCCAGCCACACGTTGTCCCACAGACCTGCCAGACACGTGCCCAGAGACTTTCCAGCCACAGAATCGTTCGGAGGACACTCGCTCATCTTCGCAACGTGGTCGTCGTCCGCAGAGGTCATCGCGTACACACCGATGTTGTTAGGGAGACTGTCGAACATCGATCCAGAGTAGCACGCCTCCATGAACCACACCCACTTCCCGTACAGCTGCTTCGAGTGGGCAGTTTGGATCGCATCCAACAGTTGGTAGTTCAGCACCACACTCGAACCCACCATTATCATGCTCAATTCACCGTGATCGATGAAATAAGTGAACACAGTGTCATTCGGACCCGCACTCAACACCTTAGGATTCTCTTTACCTGTCAGCTTCTTCACATTCTCAGCATCTCCAGAAAGAATCGATAAAAACACACTCGGATTTATATCACTACCTGTGTAATCCACATGCTCGTAACAACCATATTGAGCCCAATCACCCTCTGTTGTATCTGCAGATTCAGTAAACATCATACCTTTGAATGGATTTAAAATATAGGTAACATCTGTTGTATAAGTCATCAAGATAATATTCTCAGCTTTAATACCTCCTCGAATAAGATCAGTATATACACGACATGGTTCCTAATTATCAAATAAAATATATTCAGAAACACTAGTGATCGAATAGTTACTCCAACCATTAGCAGTACCAAATACCATTGCATATTTCTCTGCTACACTCAACGAGAGAATGAGAACAATTAAAATCGTTACAAACTTCATATACGAAATATATTTTGAGAAGTCAGAAACACAACCATTCAACCGTTTCGAACAAACAAATACAATTAGAAAAGTTAATTCGTATTCATAAGTATTCCGTTTTATTATATTTTATTTTGTAATCTCTGGAGATGTTTCTATAGTAGATTTTGAAGGTGTTTCTATAGTAACAGATTTAGAAGAGATTTCGATAGTAGATTTTGAAGAATTTTCTATATCAGGTCCTAGAGAATTTTCCACAACAGGTCCTGAAACAATTTCTTTAGAAAGTTCAACAGGAGTTATTGTTGATATTGTTGTTGAATTCACATCAACTATCTTCTCTTCTTTCGATTCAATCTCCTTCAACTCCACTTCTCTTTCCTTTCGTTTCCTCTCCATTTTCTTTCCTTGTAATCTCACAAAACAGAGTAATATGAAAGGAATGAGTGTGTAAGTGACTACTGTAGTATTCAGCTATAGCATTCTACTGCCGTTACATTTGTTACTGCTATTTTCAAAGGTATTTCTACCTCTCCAACACTATAATTCGGAAATCATACAGTGTCATTTTTCTTGTTCATGTCTATTACTATACACTCTATCTTTTTATCCAACTACTCACTTGGTGTTATCATCACGATAGAGCTTTAAACATCCACATAAGATAATTCCTTACTTTGCTATACATTAACATTTTATGTCTATGGTTCCATGTATAGTATCCAAAATGAAATGTTCAGACCAAGGATTAACTCATTTCTCTTCTCACAAATGATATACGCGTGTGAGTAGTTAATACTCAGAATTGATGGAGATTATTTACAAACTGACATTTCAATGCTATCATGATTGGTTACTATGGCAGATGATACTCGTCTTTCTATACTGATCCTATATAATCCGAACTATTTTAAAGAGTAGTTATCTTTACATAGTCATATGGTAGCACTGATGACTTGAAATAACAAGTGTTTTGGACCAATGAACATACTATACACAATGAGTGTGAAAATCATTTGTCTCTAAGAGAGTCACAATTTTATCACAATTATGTATTCATAGAATATATCCTCTAATACTGCTCAACTCATTATGAAATCGGATAATTCTATGCTAAACATGGAATCGTACTCATGGTTCATCAGAAGTTTATCGTTTACGAGTCTATTCATGGACATTGAGTTTCATTATACACATTCTGGAGAAGATGTAAGAACTGTTAACAAATTCTATTGGTGACAAAGCAGGCTCAGACATACTATTCCTATTGAGGTATATGAATACATTTTGTAACTTTGTTTATTAGTATTGGAATATAAAGAAGAACAAAAATGAACTTCTAGGATAAGGATAGGATGCTTAGACTGCTGTAGTAATATCAAATGATAGCCATGATAGATAAATGCACAATTCTCGCATAACAGCCTAAGAGACTGACAAGTATCTGAATAATAACTAGGAGATGATAATAACTAGTCCATTGATTGTAGAGAGAATATACCCATCCCTAAATAAGAGTTTATCGAAATAGGAATATTACTACATACAGTTATTACTATCCTTATTTTCATTCCACTTTGAATAAACAAGAGTATAATTGGCGTAACTATGTAAACGAAATAAGAAAGTAGAAAATGAAATGTTATAGAATAGTGTATTTCCGATTATATAGACTTTTTGTTACGGTATTTATTATTATTCATTTCTACCAAAATGGTGAATAATAGTAAAGGTATTGATATGATTATTGAAATGTAGATGGAATAATGGAAATGAGAGGAGGAGAATATCTCTTAGATGGATATATCACTCTTAATAAACCTAAAGTATTCAAAGATAATAATGGAATGGAATATAGTATTCAATATTATCAAAAGAAACACAAGAATGAATATGTAATAAAGAGTAAGAAAGGAGAT
>JZRO01000246.1:0-28151 GCA_000963465.1 Blastocystis sp. subtype 9
GGACAATACCTTTTGCATTCAAGGTTACAACGACTGGGTTTGCACTACAATTCAGTTCACACACCCGATAATCACCTTTTCTCCATCTACTATAGCAATACGAGTACTAGGCTCAGACATTGTAGTCACTGGATGGAGCTAGAGTGAGTTCTGTGAAATCAAAGAGCGAGAACAGTGATTGGATGCACGAATTTAGTTGTTCAAGAAAACCGAGAGGGTATTTCCACGACAATCATCAGTAGACTTCAGGGAACATAGCCTTCTGGTTTATTTCTCAATTCTCGTTGGATTGATCCATTTTTTCTTTTATCATTTCTCTCTTTGCCCTAGTTAATCTAGCTTCTCGTAAAGTAATTTTGTTGGTTGTTTTTAGCAATTTGTTACTTCTAGAGTTTCTATGAATGAGAGTCCGTCTCAGCCTCAAGAGAAGTAAGAACTCTTTGCTCCGAGCATGTATAGGGAAGAACCTATAAGAGTGACGATTCCTAGATTAGGGAAACGGCAAATAATGGTGGAGTATCGTATTTCATTATTAGATCCTTGTCATCTAGACGACATTGCGTCCGAGGTGGTTCCTGCGAATTCTACCACTGCCTCGGTAGCTTCGCCCGTAGATTTTTCAGACTCGACAGATGGGTCCTATTCTTCCGAGTTAAATGATGGGAAGCATAAGTCTGCTCATGTTTCATCAACAGCAAGTATTTTCAGTTTTGTTTACTCATTTAAAGAAGAGCAAGCTTCTGTTTCTGAAATCCCTCTTTTGAAAGGTAAATATACATACGAAAACGATCATTGTTGCTGGAAAGGCCGAGTTTATGTTTTGTTGCTGTCTAATGAGTAGTGGGGTAATTCAATCAACGGAAAGCATATCGGTCCTACGAGTGAGTTTTACTATACCTCGAAGCAGTCGAAGTCTACTTTTCCTGTTTCTGGCATTTACCGAGGTTACTTTTGGATGAAGTACGTGCCCCCAAAGAAGATCACGGAGTCGGGTATGCATGTGCAGTTCACTGAGAAGGATGGAAAGTACATCGTGAGTGGGAGCGGGACAAACCGCTTTGGTCAGTACGACCTCTCCGGCACCTTTGATCCTTCGACACAGGAAATGTCATGCACTCGTGTTTACCACATCAATCGCCCTCGACATCCAGATTCTACGCAGCCAAAGGAAATTCGTTCAACGCGAAATGTGTGAGTGATTTCCATCTCTGAAGCTTAGTCATCTCTTTTCAAAGACAATATAAAAATACCTCCCTCGGTACCTCCTGCACTCCATTTGTGTTATCGTCTCCACATGAAAATGCAGTCCAATAAGTTTGCTCAGCCTTTTATGCATCCTGTGGATCCGGTGGCGCTGCATATTCCTGATTATTTTGATATTATAAAGAATCCCATGGACTTTGGTACGATCTACCAACGACTCATTTCTGGAAAGATTTCAACAGAAGCGGAGTACGTTCGCCTGATGGAATTGGTGTTTGACAACGCTTTAACATATAACAAGCCTCAGGATGATGTCGCTTTCATGGCACAGGAGCTACAAACATATTTTGACAAAGAGTACACCCAGATGAAGCGACAGGCGAGTTTAATGGAAGATGATGGGTATATCATTACGAGAGGAAGATCATTTAAGCGATTGAATAGTACAGAGTCAATCTCGGGGTCTCAGCCGATGCGGCTGTATTCTCTACGAAATACGAGCTCGATTGGTTTGATGGACAAACGCCCTCGGATTGAGCTGCCTGTTGATGTGGAACCATTCCAGTGGTGCATAGTAGAAGCAGTCGTAAAATATGCAAAGCAAAATAGTGAGAAAATGTATTGAGTTGTTTGTTAAACTAACAAGGTACTCTTGCATTGCTTTTGCATTATCAATGTACTGCTGAATAGTACTAATAAACATCGTTTCATCATCTTTAGATGGTAACGCAACTACAAATGACTTCTGGTAGTCGGACGAAGGGCCAGGACGAATCCCCACGCAATAGGGATGTTTCGAGTCAGTACTCACTGTTGCTCTCTACGATTTATTTCTCTCTGTATGTCCCACTTGCACAGATGCATCGCACAGTAAGATTTCTTTTCGTTTTCGTTCATTTCGCTTCTCGTTAGGATACATGCGGATCGAGTAGTTATCAATAACAAAGAAGGACATCAGCCAGGTTCGGAAAAATCCACCCTGACGGAAAGGTAATGTAAAGGTCAGTTCCTGATTCGATTCCAACGAAGTCATCTCTTGTTCTTGATTCTCCTGATCTTCCTGTTTCTCTGCTTGAGGCACTGTCTGAGCTTCTGATGGAGTCTTTCCCTGAGTCACTGTCTGATCCGCTGGTTGTTCCCTCTCTGCCTCCCCTCCTGCTGGACTCATAGCAGCCCGGACAGGAACCTTCTCAGCCATCTGCTCGGAGCCTGGATCGATGGGAGAGGCGTTGGACACACTTTGACCATCACTCGTACGACTGTCTCCGAGAACATCGTCCACACCGTAATCCATCACAGGAGTCGATACCGGAACAGAGACGGCTTTCGGAAGAACTGGAGAAGGACTAGAAACCGCCTTCTGATTATTGTGACACATGGGGTTACTCTATCTGTTAGGAAGTGAAGGTAACAGGACCATTACGATCACTGGAGTATGGGTACTTTGAATAACAGGCTTCTTTTTTGGAGGATCCACAGGAGGGAAAACAGCGATATTACACAGATACTGAGTTTGTTTTTGGTAACAGAAACGCTTCCTGAAACATGCCTCACACAGCAAAAAAGGAAGAGAGCACTTCACCACTTCACTTCCAATATCACTTGTCACGCCAATTAGTTTCCACGAGGTGTATGGCCTGGCTTTACAGATACAGCACATTAGTTCAGAATTTGGATTCACGACAAGATTAGTCGCGAGCTGTTGATTACTACCTCAAATGTATGATCCTACATAGCGGTCATCAAACAGCAGCTTATTTGATTTTAAAACACTTAAAACCAGTTGTCCCTGAGGTGACTCTGGCTACTCATAAAAATGCACACACAATTATACGGTGAGAAAAAAATTGTCCAAATATTCTCGAATACTTTTTTTGTTTACGTATTCACGAGCACTCTCTATAATCTACCCATAACTGCCCAGCGCAATGAGCTCTACCTTTTTATTATAGGTACTATAGTATTGGCTATTTGAACTCATTATACTGGTCCAAATATTCTCTATTTTTGGCTGCTTAATTGAAGTAATAAGGGACTTCATCCAAGTCCCATGTAGTCTAGCAGGTTAGGATAGCGGGTTTTCACCTCGCCGACCCGGGTTCGAGTCCCGGCATGGGAGCTTTTTATTTTCTTGAGTACAACAAACAGAGCAATATCGTCTTCTTCTGTCACCCCTACGGTCGTCACGTCTATCACGATAGTCGCCTCTGCGGCTATCATAGCGTCTTTCGAGTTCTCTGCGCTCCTCCTCCCTACAGTGAATCATAGCAGCAGTCACAACCTGCGAGCTCCTTTTTCCTTCTTCGGTCGCGTGACACGCGTCTTTCCGAGACCTCCTCCAAGGCGAGCAGGAAGCCATTTGCGCACAGTGCGACCTCGTTCCACATCCACGATCAACGTTCGTTCGTCTAAACGGTGGTGTCTCAGTCTCTATCCATGAGCTCTCGCTTCAGAACCAACAGAGTAGGCAGTCTTCATGTCGTCGGAATAAGTGTACTCAACAAAGGCATAGCCTCTAGATTTCCCTTCCAGATCTTTTACAATGATAAGGTTTTCAATCGGACCGTATTTCTCACACAACTCTCGCAAACGACTCTCTGGGGTGAGATAGGAAAGGTTGCCGATGAATAATGTATTCATCGCATTCTTTGTCGCATTTGGATTCTTCTCAGGAGTATCTACAGTGAAGGCAACTCGAATTTACTTTACAGAGCTTTATTTTCTCTGCAAGCTCCTGCTTATGTTTCTCAAGACGAGCCTTCCTAAATGCCTCTCTACGGGCAGCTTTATCTTCCTGTGGCTCGACTACAGTAGGAGTAACCTTTTCAGTGTCGTTCTCGAACTATTTATCACAGATTCTCTTCATAAAGAAATACCTCACGAAGCACAGTTGAAAGGCCAGTCATTGGCGGAATCTCCTTTTTGTCAGGTACAGGAAGCTGCTCGAAATGAATATCTGGAATGAATAAAAATTTTAAATCTATAGGTCAGTTATCCACACCAGAACCACAATCAGGAAGTCCCTTGTAGACAGTCATACTGCGACGATCTGACTGATTGTTTCCCCCATGTCTCCAACGATTCGACATTATAGAGAGTTCACCAACGATTTTCTGTCTCCATGATTGAAACAAGACAAAGCTTAATCAAACAAACAAACCAAACTGACACTACGCTGAGGTCATCTTGTCACCCACACGGAACCATTCCTTCAAAAGTTCATACACTACCTCTAATTTCCCTCTTCTACCCCTACTCATGTACTTCACACTAATAGCAGGAATTGCTTTCATGTAGTTGGCCATGATTCCTCTATACAGACCTAAGAATCCCCTCTTCTGCACGATCTTCTTGATGCAATCGCCCACTCCGCTGTACTGTTTGTAGTGGACCTTTCCCTGCAGCTCCTTCGGAACGGGCATTCCCTGTGCCTGTAGCTTCGTTCTCACCAGCTGGAAGGGGTAGGCGATGGTCTGTCCGCACATGCTCGACACCGCTCCGCAGACGAGCACAGCGCCCACTCCCTTGTGCCGATTCGCCCGCGTGAAGTGATCCTACGACAGCACGCCGCGCCAGTCCCTACGGTCAGATACGAGTACACCATCAGCTCCACGCCAGAGTAGGGAATGATGCCCAGCACCGAGGCGAGCATGCCCTTGTAGAGACCTCTAGAGAGAAGGGAGCAGCAATGCGTACAGCGTGCCCTCGCGACGCACCGTCTGGACCACCACGTCCCACACTCCGCGGTAGAGACCCGGCTGAGACAGGGCCATCCGCGTCTTGATCACTTCCAACGGGTAGACGATCGTCTGGCTCACCAGACCTGCAACAGATCCTGTCACAAAACGGGTTACGATGTCTGCATGCTCTGTGTCAATGTTGAGACGTGCTCGGAGAAACTCGTATACATAGAAGCGAATTGCGGTCTCTGGGAATAGCTTGACACAGTTGACGCCATTCCCTTTCCAGTAACCGCGAATGCCCCCTTCCCGATAGATCTTCTTGGCGCTCCCGATGAACTTCAGAGTATCTTCTCCGTGAGAAGCCTGCATTAGAACCTTTATTCGATCGAGGGGAGCTGTCACGGTCCGACTTACTGCTCCTGCAATACCTCCTGCTAAAAATATACGCAATGAGAGTGTCTTCTTTGACCAAATAAATGATACAGCTATTTCATTGGAATTTCTGTGGAATGAAAAACCTCCATCTGCTATACTTAAATTGACTTTCGCCACTTCTTGGATTGTTTGGTAAACTCATACCTATGTTCGAGTTGTTTGTGAAATCTTGTTGATACTATTCTTGGATAAATCGACTAGGAGAGGTGTGACTCAGATAGAGATAGTATAAAAGAGAAAAACTGACAACCAAACCTAATCATTACGATGCTAGAAAACGCTTACAAAAGTAGTCTCTCAAGTGGATTACCTATTTCGTACGGTGTCCCAGCTATTTAGGAGTACGAGATTGAAAAATAGTAAGATTCAGGTCGGAAATATCGGGGGATTTTGGATTTACAAACAAACAAAACAACTAATAGCACAAAAAGAGAATTAGTGTGAAGCAGCCTCAAGAGTTGTTCTGGGGCATCCCCTGAGGTGCACCACCTGGTGGAGGCATCATGCCCGGTCTCGGAGGCATCATCCCAGGCGGAGGCATCATCCCAGGTCTCGGGGGCATCATGCCTGGTGGAGGCACCATTCCGAGGGGCATCATTCCCGGAGCCCCAGGCATGGCATTCGGCATCGCTCCGCCAGGAGGAGCACTTGCTGAGGCGCCTGCAGTTCCAGGGGCGCCAGCAACACCCGGAGCACCAGAAGACATCATAGGACGGGGAGGCATCATCATCCCTGGACGAGGCATCATCCCCATCAACATTCCTGGAGGAGGTGTGGTGACGTTTCCCAGCTCTAGACATCAACAGCGACGACTGGGATACGGTAATCCATGTAGAACTTCTGGACGTTGGCCATGTAGAACTGCTTCGGAATCTCGTCATTCTACTTCTCACGCAAATCATCAAATTGAACATCTTTAGGTGGAGGACCACAAATATGGACAGAGACGATCATTGCTCCACGAATCACAACCAAACCACGTTCCTTTTCCATAGTTAAATCTTCTGGGGGAAGATCTGTTGTTTTATCCTTATGATTCAAAATATCTACTCGGAAGTGGAGGGAGATTCTTATTTATTCCTTTTGTAACGACTTCACGGGCGTGGACGAGGACTACATTCATTGACGCATCATAAGCAAGAAACTGGCCGATAAAGCTGCGGCTGTATTTTAATTTGTAATACACAGCACCTTACCCATCAAGAAGCTCCACTCGAATGATATGGTTAATGTAGTCGAGCATTTTCGTTGCCTTTGCTCCCAAAAGACTCTTTGTACGCACCATTCGCTACCACTTACAAGGAAAAGAAAACAAAGAATATTGTGTCATTCTTGATTAACTGCTCATCATGGGTTTCCGGAGCTGGGCGAATTGGTACTTGTGCCTATTCATACTGTTCTTCGGTTTTTCCTTTTTCCTGGAATGGACGTGATACATTGATTACTGGTACGATCTGTAGGTATCTATCAATATTTTCGAGTGGTATCGGAAAAGGTAATGGGTCTCTGGAGCGAGTTCCCAGTAGTGCGAGTCAACATGATTCTAGTGTCACTCTAACTTCAGCGAAAGTAGACGCACAGTGTGGAGATATTTATACTATTGGGAATTGTCCTGAGAAGGATTCTGCTATTGTTGTTGTTGGATGCAGGAGACTGGGCGACTTGGTTGAAACAGTGAGTTCACTGCTCGAAGACAAACAGATTGACAAGTACTCTCTTTACTTATCACTGGGTTGTATCGAAACGATCAGGAAAGAAGATCTGATTTATAGCCATGTTTTTTCTAGGTTTACGGTTCTCGAATATCATGATCCTCCGAATTTTTCTCAAAACTCTTCTTCGTTTCTTCGCATCCAGTTACACTATCGTTTTTTCCTTCGTGAACTTTTTGAAATTCGCCATCATCGTCGAGTACTTATTCTCGAGGATGATCTTTCTCTCTCTCCCTCCCTTCTCCATTTTTTTGAATCTACTTCGCCTCTTTTTGAAGAGGATCATTCCATAGCTTGCATCAGTGCTTTCAATGACCACGCTCTTGCGGACAAGGCCAACTCGACTGTGTTGCGCAGAACAGCCTCGTTTCCGAACCTCGCCCTAATGTTTAGCGACCGAACTTATTCCATCCTGTGGAAGGATCAGCCGCTGGACATCACGACGAATGGATGGGACCACTGGCTGCGGATCCGCGTGGCTTCTCTGCACATGGAGTGTGTCTATCCTGCCGTTCCTCGTGTGCGTCATCGAAGTACTCGCAACAGCACGACAGCCAGCGATATGCTGAGCAAGAAACTAGCCAAGTATCCCATGGTCACCGAGGATGCCGTTGATCTGGGCGACATCAGCTACATTAAGGACGACTCCTATGATCGGTTTCTGCTCTCTCAGTTCTTAGAACCGCAACAAGTGGACATCGCTGCTGATCTACTCCGGAAAGACTCCTGGCATTTTCTAGGCAGCCATGAGTCGATTCCTTCGTTTACTCCGCAGTATCAGAGTGACGTTGTGGTCATGGTTGGAGGGGTGGATAAAGCGACTCGAGTGAAACTGATGAAAGGGAAAAAGGTTGTGTTTTTAGTGCTACGAGAAGTGGGTGTTGGACGGTCCTCTGATCGCTAGTTATTCGACCGAGAAGCAGTTCGACTGAAGATGCTCAGATCCTTTCGGGGATTTCATCGCGGAGTTCTGCCGTTGATGCTGGACGACGTTCCTCTGTTCTTCATCGACAGGAGACAGTGGGTTCTTGTCCCTCCAACAGTGTTACTCGATGATCTTCCTAATCGCTAGTATTCGATCCTTCCAAATCCATGGGGAGAGTTCGTCAAAGCAGATGTCGAGGAAAGCTGCGACAAGGCCTGTCTCGCGCGGAATGAGGTCTGCGACAATGTGCAGCTTGAGTTTATGAACAACTGTGAAACTATGAAACAGTACTTTGGATGCAAAAAGGGATGCTGGAACGAGGTTGCGAATTATATCCCCTCCTTTGTGGCCTACGGAGACTACTACAAAGATATGTGCTTTGTCTCTACAGACACCTTCCCAATGTGTGAGAGTACGCACTCCAACACACAACGGCTGTGCTATTGTATTCCCTCGGAAAAAAGGATCGACTACCATGTTGACACACCGCCTGCCTACACTCCCCGGAAAGTAGTTACAACTCGGAAGATTTCATTGAAGACAAAGTTGCTGAAAGAAAATTAGTTGGATTCTGTTTGTTTCATTCACAAAGTATATCCCAGGATACTTTATCCCCTGTTGTCACTTTTTCGTCAAATGACTTTATTTCCAAACTGGATAATTGGCGCCTCACTAGCACTCTTATCAACCGCTCTCGGGAGCCTTGGAAAGGTAATGGTACGATGTGTACATCTAATTCAAAACTCTGAATCCTTTCCAGGATATCTAAAAAATCGATGGAGTCGGTTTCCTTGGGTTGCTTCGTGTATTCTTGCGTTATTTTTGCTCTTCTCTTCTAACCCAAAGAATCCCACTTCCAATTCTTTCTTTATTATCTCAATTCCTTGTCGTTGTTCTTAATCCACTTCTATCTGTTCTTTCCTACAATTTTGCCGCTCAGTCGATGTTGACTCCTTTTGCTGGATTAAGTGTTGTTTGGTCACTGTTATTCACTTCCCTCCTCCTTCCGGAAGTCCCTGTAAAGGAACAATACCAATCTACCTTATTCATTACACTATATCCTTTCGATCAAATTCTGTTCGATCCTTCATTCCAGAGGATGTCTACTCATCAGCCTGTCTGCTTCCCACTCAAACGAATCTTTTTCTGTGAATGATCTGATCCAGTTATCAATGACTCCGCTCAATGTCGCATTTAGTATCCTCTATTTTATTATTCTGCTCATTCTTTTGTTCATTGTGTTCAGTCACAAGGAGGAACTTGCAAAGGCGAAGGGGTGAGCATGGTTTTGATCCTTCACTCTAGTCTTGCGTGCAGCCTTCTTTCCGGTGTACTGAGTGGCAACCAAACATTCATCAAGTGTCTCTCAGTCATCCTGTCAGAGTTTGCTTTTTGGTCGTTTTCTATCTTAGTTTTCTAAAAGGAGTTCCAGTCTGGAGATCCCTTTGGGTGTACTACTATCTCGTTATGGTGGGGATCACTGCTGGTGGCGGAATCATTGCTCTGAATAGCGCTTTGCGGCAGTATGAAGCTATGTTTGTAATTCCAATGTAGCGCTAAGTAGATGGATTGACTCTAGATACCAAGGATGCTTTATTATCGTTGGAAGTCTTTCAGGAATCATCTTCTTCAACGAAATGGCATCAGTTACTCGCGGTCAAATTCTCATTTATTGCATTGGAATCGCTATGAATCTGTTTGGCCTCTTCTTGACGAACAAACCCAAAACTAAATATGCATGTGATATTGATATGTTAATCTTATGTCTAGAATACGATTCCTGGAATATCCGAAGAAATCATATCAATTGAAGGGGATACTGCAACTCGCCACTTCCCGTCCTTTTCGCTGGATATTTAATTTGATATTCATTTGTTTTGTAATAAAAACAAATTAGGGCCACTTGTACCCTAACCCAGTGGCCCAATTTCGAATCCACAATTCCAATCTCACTGTTCAGGTTTCATCTACTAACAATATGGTAGGTTTCGCTATAATAATGTATCTGCATGCGCATTTTTTGTTAAGGAGGTGCATGGATGGAAGGAGTCTAATCTCTCTTAGGAAAACGAAGTCAAGCTTGCCGTTGTAGATAAAGTGTTGGGAAGAACTGGTAACACTGGTAATGTCACTCAGGTTGGAGTTGGAAGAGTTTTTACTTAGTTGTAGGTTCGTGTCATTTTCATGGATTCCTCTAAGCGTAGCATTGTGAGAAACGTTAAGGTAGTCTATTCTATCCCTTTCTTATCCTCTAGGGACCTGTTCGTGAGGGTGATATCCTGACCCTGATGGAATGGGAGCGTGAAGCTCGTCGTCTCCGATAAGTGGAGTATGTTACTGTGAATCCTGAAGTTTGCTCTGTTTCCTGTATACATGTCCTCGATGTGTGCAGAGGGTTTACAACAAATGCAAGCAATTATGGACTGCAAATTTCGATTTTTGAATGTGCAACTTCTTTCCCTGCCACTCTTCTCCATCTAGTTTCAGAGCTTCTTCCATTCCAGCCTCTTCTTCAAATTGAAGCAGCCCAGTACCCTTTCCTACGCGTGTTATCTTGTCTCGAATGATACGAGAGGCTTTCACCTTTCCACACTACGAATCACTCGAATTCCCATTCCTTACTTTAGAAAAGAAAATACTAAACTCATACTCAGAGACTCCTACAGGCAAACCACTCACATAAATTGTGTTTGCCACTTGTGGCTGCGGCGCTTTGTCACTCTTCTCACCTTTTCGTTCATCTTGAGGAACTGACAACTTTACTTCCATCTTCCGCTTACTCAACTCCTTCCCATTTTCAACCAATGCTGCATGAGCAGACTCTTCATTTGCGTATTCGATATAGGCAAAACCTCTGCTCTTTCCATGGTTATTTCGAACTACATTCACATCCACAATTTCGCCATATTTCTGGAATCGCTCTTTTAGATCCTCTTCTGATGCAGTGAAACTCAGATTATTTACAAACACAGTTCGTTTCTGCACCTCGGTATCTTTCTTTTTTTCGCGAATACTACGTTTCTTTTGGGTACTTGTCTCCACATGCACACGTTTTGAAGGAGCTTCGGTCTCTTCAATAGCTTTTTCTCTTTTCTCTTCGTGTTCCCGACGTTGCAAAGCAAGCTCACGGAATCGACGACTCTTTTGAGAAAATTCCCTCCAAGTTTCCAAAGTCCCAAAATTTCGCTCATATTCTTCCCAGTAACTCAAAATATACTCATTGTTCAGCGTTACGGCAGCAGCAGCACGCTTATACAATTCTCGAGCATGACGACTCTGATTATACAGACGATCGAACTGGATGTATTCCTATCTGTCACAGATTGCAGAAGAGGCACGTTCCAGTAATTAAAATCGTTCGGATGGAACTTCAAAATCCCATCCCAAATTCGATACGAAAGTTCTTCGTCGTGGAGCACAGCGACGTAGACTTGGCTAACAGCCTTCTGCAGCTCGAATATGCCGTCGTACCACTCTTTGTTCAGTTCTCTCTATAGATCAGGTCAGCGCCAGATTCCCACCAGCCAGTCGACGCAGACTCCGCAGAACTCACGGAGAGCCTCTGCCGCTCCGCTCTCTCTCGACGCCACGCGACGACGGTACGACGCGAGACACGCCAGGTAGAACCGGAGATATTCGTAGTAACTCGCTAGACCCTGCCGATTCACCTCCTGAATCAGCTCATTCAGGAACGAGATGGGCTTGTTCGACAGCTCCAGACTTAACACGCGGTCTTCGTACAAGGGACCAGAATTGACGATGTGGCGCAGGGCTCGTGTACTGACCTGATTGCAAACACGGGTTGTCTTGACATAGTCGCACACATACAGAAAATAGGAATGCCAGAAATCGGGCACTTCTCGGAAGGTGAAAGCATATCGCTGATATAAGAAGTGTGCGCGCGAAGATCCTTGTTTCTTGTCATACTGGATCTCGAAATCAACATACTCGTTGAAGTGACGAAGCGCCGTGGAGATGTGGTCAACCTCGATAGAAGCAGTGAGTTCCATCTGGAGAACTCTTCTATCTTCGTAGCTCTTCACCGACTTTTCGCCCAACTCCACGGCTGAGACATCCACCTCCGTTCCGGTAGCTTCGTGCCATTTCTTGTAGTCCTCCAGACAGTCGGAACTGGACTGGTAAGGGTTGCCCAGCATACGACGATAAAAAGCTTCTGTCTCACTTTGCTGACAAATCGACTTGGACCACTCGAGAATGATGCTCCAAACACGAGGACCATCAACACAGTCATATTCACAGGCAGAAATAGCCTCTTCTGTAAGAGTTTGCATCTCCGAAGGGAGGGAATTCGATACATAGGCTAGGTACTGACACCACAGATCAATAGAGTAGTAATCTTTCAGTGCAGCTTGATAAAGATGGCAAATACTCTCCTTTTCCTCCTCATCAGAAACTAACTGCTTTTCATCATCAATCCACTGGATCCAAATCTCTATAGATAAATGCAAGATAGAGTAGCAACCTTTCGGCAGTGGAAACTGCTGTTTGAATTGAAGGCGTAAAGATCGGAGCTCATCGACTTCTCCAAGGAGTCGGTATATATTAATCAACTCTAAATAGGCATCCCAATCTTTACTGTTTTCCTGAATGCGCAATTTCAGATTATCTATCTTTTGGTGCTGTTCTTCATCATTTTCACTTGAATAAGATCCTTCTGACGATTCTATAGAATAAGTATCTGAAGTACAAGAGTAGTGCCTACCTGTTTCGTTTCTGGTTCCTGCTTCTTTAGGGTCTATGTCTTCCATCTCCGAGATGAATTTTAGTAACAAACAAGAAACCCAGAATAATGATTTACAATTCTTCTTCTTCTAAAGTGGTAGATTTAGTTTGAGACTCCCCTTTTGATTCCTCCCCCATACCAGACTTTTCCTTCAGATCTTCCTCAACCGTCTTCGTCACCTTTTCATCCTCCGGCTGAGTGTTGTGTTGTTCAGGATGCTCAGAAGTCATCGTGTTGTGCACCTCTTTTGCATCAGATTCTTTCAAATCCTCTTCTGGCTGCTTTTCCTTTGACTCCTCGTGCTTCTCTTCCTGCTCCACCTCCTTTGGATCTTCAACTCTTGGCTTTTTCTCTTGCATCGTTTCTTCTGTCTGCTGATTCACCTGCTGCGATTCCTCCTTTGGAGCTTCAGACTGGGTCCTCTTCTCAGTAGTCATGTCTTGCTTCGTTTCCTGCTTCTGAATATCTGCAGAATCCTCCTCATCCCTTTCTTCGTCCGCAACATCCTGCTTCTCCTTCACCGCTTCTATTTTCTTCGGCTTGTTGACAACCACCTTATTTCTCTCCACGAACTCCTTCAGCTGGCTGTACGTGAGCAAGTCATTCTTGATGTGCACGTGGTGCTCTCCGTCCCCTCCTGCTTGATACAGGTACACTGTGGGGTAATCGGGGGGAACAATGCCCTTGATCTCGTTCTTCGAAGAGTCCACACGTGCAATCACCACGTCGTCTGCATTCAAGTAGTCATGCGCGAGATGCTGATAGTCGTCTTCAATCCGTTTGCACAGCCGACATTCCTACGTGTCATCAACACCTCTGTTCCTACAGGCACCACAAACTCCACCAGCACGTTGGTATAGGGATCGTAGGCCACGTCCATGAAATCCTTGCTCACCAGTCGTCGAACAAACCCATCGAGCTCCTTGTAAATAGGTTCGCTCTTGTAGAAGGGATACAGCTCGCCGTCGTGTGCCTTCTTCACGAAATCGAGGATTTCTTCCACCGTATACTCTTCGTTGTGGTACACATACTTGACCGACCCTGATTTCTCACGAAGATCCACATAGAAGAGAATCGGCAGTTGATCGCGATCAAAGCCGAAGTAGTCGATCATGTTTCGTTCATAGGCATTCAAATCGAGCACCAAGAACTGTCCGAAGCCCTTCTTCGCCACCGTTTCAAGAGTCCTTCGGAGCGCGGTGTTGTAGAAAAGCTCCTGGTCTTCAGACATGTACACCAGATGCTCGCGGACATGGTGATCGCTGTTGAAGATGCTGCGAGTCCAAACACTCGTGTAAGGAACGAGCAGAGGAAGCGAAGCAAGAGCCACAAACCGGCGAATCTCCTCAACACTCCACTTGCCATCAAAAGTAGTCGGCGTGTTTTCGGTGTTGAACACAGTGAAGCTGTCTGCAGGCTGACTGACTTTCGCATCTCCAATGGCAATGAGAATATCCGTATTTTCATTGTCACGAATAGCATTCACAAAGTGCTTGTATTTGAGACTCTGGTCGTTCGAGAAGTGCGCCACTGCTACTGCAATTCCTCTTTTCAGATGAGACGCAACTTCCATATCATCGTAGACACGGGTGAACGGATCGAGAGTCTTCTTTTTCAGATAGAAGAGGATCTTGCTGCAGATGAACTACAATCTAAAAACTTACTCGACTTTTAGATCACCATTGTAGACTTCATCATTTCCGTCCTGATAGAAATACAGTGCAGGATAACTTCGAAGATGATAGATTTCTGCAATTTCACGATTAGCAGGGAGATTGATCTACATTAGATGCTATATCCCAACAATACCTTCGCCAGTTTAACGTCCAACTCTTCTTCCTGTATTAAACGAGCTAAACGACGGAATTCGTATTCAAAAGCCTTTGATCGACCTTCCCACTACATGATCACCGAAACAAGGTTATACAGGAGAGTGGAAGAAAAGGAGAAGATTTCCCTTTGATTTGATCGTCTTATGGAAGGTTTTGCTATCCAATTCGAGAATCCCGTCAGAATCTGCTGTCTGTGATAATGCAAGACACAAAACGAGTAATGTACACAATAACTTCATGAGAAATCGAAAAATGACCGACATGGAACGAACAGTGGTTTTTGATTATCAACAAACAGTGTATTTCTTTAAATTGGTACATTCGTCCAATACGAATACATCCTTAAGTTCACGACCTGCATGACGATGTGTCATACCGCCGCTCTTCATGACTGCATCCAACTCCTTGGCTTTTGCTAAAACTGCTGGGTTTCTCTTGCAACTCGCAGCAATCTGCGTAATCAGTTGCGACCACATAGCGCTCGAATTTTGATCAATTCGCTTCTGTTCCAACTACCCCTCAGCCCCAAGCCACAGCCCTACAGCTCCACAGGCCAGCGCCTCTTTATTGAATCGTTCGCAGATGTCCCACACCTCCTTGATGCGCGTCTTCTGCAGAGCGGAGCAGCGAGTCACCTCGCACTTCCAGAAGGGAGCCTTCGGTCGCTGCAGCTGCACTGCACGGCGATTCTCCGCCTCCGACCGAGCAGCCACTCTACGCGTCAGTCCCTCTCCCCAGTGCTACGCAGCCAGAGGACCGTCGGCCTTGTTGATCACCACAATGTCCGCGTGCTCCATGATGCCCTTCTTCTCGCCCTGCAGCTCGTCGCCCATCGCTGGGGGCATCAGAAGCATCACCATGTCCACCATGTCATCGATCATCACCTCCGACTGCCCCAGACCCACCGTCTCCACGATCACGATGTCGTACCCCGCAGCTTCGCACAGCATCACAAGGTCGCTCGTGTGCTCCGCCACGCCTCCCAGAGAACAGTTGGACGGAGAGGGACGGACGAAGGCGTTGGGGTCATAGGAGAGCTTCAGCATACGGGTCTTGTCTCCCAGAAGCGAACCTCCGGAACGAGTGGAAGAGGGATCGATGGCCAGGACTGCAACACGATGCCCCTGAGATGTCAGGAGAGTACCCAGGGCCTCGCAGAATGTACTCTTACCAGCTCCGGGAGGTCCTGCAATTCCCAAACGGAAGGAACCCGGCACGAACTGATTTGGATGATATTTCTCGTTTTCCATTCTGCGGACTGAAAGGACATAATCTAAAAGAAGTTCAGCCTGCTCAACATGACTAGGAAGGGAAGATTCCACTATACATTCGAAACATGGGAAAATATATACAGAGAGTGACTGCACGGCTTAGCAGATTCCGCTGCTGATTCAGTGTCCCGATTGCCCAAGTCTTGACAGAATCTGCCATCCCTTCAGGAAAAGGGATAGGGGGTGCTTCCTAGCGAGTAACAGCAAATAGAAAAAGAATACGACAGAGTACTTTGTCCCAAAGAAGCGTGAAGAACATCTACCCATAATAACGGAATGCCAAAGCTACTTTGCCACTGTGCAAAGCGTAGGAATCGTTCGGCCAATAGATCTACCGATATGCGATAGCATTACAGAAAAAGTAAAATACCCCTTTTCCACGAATTAGGAAATTTGGAATCAGTTGGTACCAACTATTCTGAAAAACCTCTAAAGGAAAGGTGGAAACTGGCTTAAAACAAACAACTCAGAAATTCTAAAGTTACCAGAGTTTATGAATTATTTTCATCAGAAAAACACTCCTTCACAGCAGCATCACATAGCCAACTCCTTACCACGCACTCTCGTACCTTTCTGTTATACCTACTATTCACCAAAGAGTGTAATTATACATGTCTTTGTCATGGCAGTACATCAACGAAGCATGTTGATTTGCAGGACTTGAAGGGTTGGGGTCATTCAGTAAACTCTGCAGATGAGATACTGCACAAGCATAGACCTGGATTGACAATAGCACAGTGACGATGGTATATTGTGGCGTCCATCGATTTTGTAAAATGTCGAGACAGATCTTACCGTCTACATAGACTGAACTTGAAATATAAGGTTAAAATGTACTGTTTGGATGGAATAAACGACTAATGAAGCATATCGACGGGGCCACATCTGGGTATTGTTCCGATAACTCGATTCGTAAGAAAAAAGTGCCTCCCTCCCAAGGAGTGTCAAGTGGTCTACACACTCATCAAATCGCAATCTATTGTCTACCCTAGGATGCAGGCATCCCAAATCATCATATTATCTTCGTGAATACGACAAGTAATTCCCATGGGCTTGTTTCGGAGATAGTCTTTGTAATCACGGAGAATTCGCTTCCTTGCTTTTGTAGACATTTGCAGACAGTATTAGATGCGAATTACAAGCAATGTCTGTACCAACGAATAAGACTTCGATCGGTTAACAAACAATTTCACAATACAGGAATTTCGATTTCTTGAGCTACAGATTTTTCAGTATATGGTTTTGGAATAGTAATGCGCAAAACGCCATCCTCGTAAATCGCCTTGATTCTCTTATAGTCAGTATCATGAGGAAGTCGGATTCTCTTCGAAACGGTGCCAAATACTCGTTCCATACTTCCATATACATCATCTTCCATATTTATTTTCTCTTCTCGTTCTCCACACAACGACAACACATCATTTTGGAAAAAAACCTTGATATTCTCTCGTTTGATCCCAGGCAAGTCTGAAGAGATTATAATCTGACTGACAGTCTCGTGTACATCCGTATCTCCAAAGCCTCGGAGCGACTTACGTCCCCAATGATCATGTAAGGATCCATGGAAAAACACTTCAGGAAGCCAAGCAGACAAGGACCGAGTCAAGAAGACATGTCCCTGTCCAAGTTCATTCAATAAAGGGCGATAAAAACTGAGATAAGACATTATGATTTATGTCAGGGTACATGAGAATGATATACCTATATCATTTCCCTCTAGAGGGATATTTTGGATCAAGACCAGTAGATGTACTTCATTTGCCCATCAAAAATTGACAGTGTAAACATGCAACATATAACTTAATTCTCTAATGGCAAAAACCGTATGTAACATTATAGGAGATGGTATATCTGGTACAATTAGTTTATCTCAGGTGATAAATGTTCGAACTAAGTGACCTATAGTCATCTCCATCTTCTCCCACTGTTATTGATGGAATTGTAAACGGTTTGACTCCAGTATGCATTAAGAACCTCTGATAACTAGGGTAAACATGGGATCAGTATCAATGTTTTTGGAGACTTGACAGATGGATTCCGCAGATGTGGTAAATCTAATAATCAAAATATATAACAATTTAGGCCCTCACTTTAATCCTTTTGGAAAACAACATGGTAGTCCTCAGAGTAACAATAGGCATGTTGGAAGCCTGGGAAATATTAGTTCAGATGGCTCGAAGGCCCATTTTCATTTAGTGGATTCATGTGTTCAAATCATTGGGCCATATTCAGTAATAGGAAGGTCAGTTGTTATATACGAGAATGAAGATGACCTTGGTCTCGTTGTTTCATGGTGTTGTTTATTATTTTAGGGTGGTACAAAAGAAAGTAGTATTAATGGTAACGTGGGTAAGGCAATTGCTGCAGGAGTTATTGGGATTGCAAACATTTCTGATTAGTTTAAATTCTCACTTTTGAGCAGTGTTTTCTTTAATCATGTACTCTGTCGTAAGAATAGCGCAGAAAACAAAGAGAGATGACTCTGGCCAATCACGGAGAATCCTGTTAAAGATAACAAATTGATTATTGCCCTTAACTACAGAGTGATGCTAGATAAGATAATGAAACTCTTGTATGACACGACTCAAGAACTATAAACTACATAACCCACTACGATCAGAGACTCCATTCGTAGAACATGGTCACTGAAGTAACCACTCGTAGTCGAATCTAGGTTATGTGGTGCTAGTTTGTTTATTCTTCTAAGAAGTAGAAGGAACAGAAAATAAACAATTCTGTACCTCGTTACAATTAGTTCACTAATACATGATACAACTTGCTTATTACAAAAAACAGATCTAATTACCTTGTACAACAAGAATCGTGCCACACGTCATTCTAATAAGAGGGTACAATTTCGGATGTTCGGGATCCTCCGGGAAATACACCTCCATCAAGTCATCGAACTGATTCGGATCTAGAGAGAACCAAACACAACACCTTACCTCCATTATGTGGAACTACTTTTACCACACAAGGAGCGTTCACAACGATCGTCTCCACCTTCACAGCACCTGGCTTGATAGGTGTTTTCAGCATCAGGTCTCTCCCAGGATAGGTGGTCATTGTGTCTTTTGAGATCGATCGCTGCATTGTGTCAATACCTAGAGATAAACACATGCACGAGAATCAACCATAACCCTTTGCGATGAAACTAATTTGGGATATGTCAACTACAACTCGTCTAGAATTCCGTGCGTTGATTGTGACATGGATTTGATTGGAACCTAGAATGTCTTCGATGATCCCAAACACCTTTTCATTCTATGCATGAGATATTCTCTATTCAACCACATCCAGTTTAAGAGAAACTAAATCAAACAATTCTACAGGAATTTTCCCTTTTGGTACTATGGGTCAAATACGGAATATAACTCAACCTGTATTTATATATCTAGACTCACAAGTATATGCAGTGTTTTGAATTCTCTTTCTTCCCATGTTGGAAACATCTACAATCGAATAATCTCCCTGGACAGATAAAATAGTTCCACGGTGTGTAATGTTCTATAAGCTAGACCTATCAAATCAAATAGCACATTCACATTGAAGACAATAATATCTCCCTTCGAGGGATAGTACTTTCCCTGAACATCTATCTGAGAATAAAAGAAAATACCACTTGTTGACATGTTACAGTATGTAAAAAAACAATAAAAAGTTAACTATTCTTCATCGCTATGAGTAACAGAAATCCTTTTAATCCTTGCCTTCCAAGCTACACATTATTTCTCACCTCAGCATATACATTTCATCATTGTTTTATATTCTTTTGACAGACGTTCGGACTCTTCTATTTTCTCTAAAACAAATAAGAGTAGATTTCGAAGGCTCTTTGAAATCCACACAGACTTTCTTTCCCCTGCGATACAAAACAATCTGCAAGCATTTTCCACTCTTCCACGCTTTATCAACACACTGATCACCATCGAATAAGCAGTGCTTCCCTGGCTCATCATCTCTATCAGTATTTCCTCAATGAAGGGGGGAAGTCCTATCTGCGGATTTTCATCCAAAAGCACTCTCACAAACTCCGCAATACGTCTCCCTGATAGATCGCTTTGGAGAATCGAAGCATAATCTCTCTTCTTCAATTTCCACGTTTCCACTTTCTGAAAATGGATGATGTAATAGTGTGCCATTGCTTGTACTAATAACAGTTCTTCCTTTTCAGAATGGTTTATCAGCATTTCTGGAAGATGAAACTCGCCTTTTTCTACCAAATCCTCAATTAACGATGAGGTGTCCATTTTTAGATCGTGATGAGCATTGCTCATCATTACCTCCACTTCCACTAATCTGTTCAGCACGGTCTCGACTGTCACAATATCCCCTTCAATTTCTACAAATTGCTCCGATGGTGGCATTTCTTGGAAAGTACTGATTATCAGTCCTAACAAACGGAACTCTCTCTTAGTGATGTCTAATGAAGGCTGAGAAGACGCGGAGACAGATTGGAGTTTTCCCAACAGAATGAGTAGTGGGATCAATGATAAACGAAGCTCCTTTCGGTGATAGAAGAACACATGTGCACTAAAGAAAACAGCAGAATCTATAGAATGTGTAGAGCATGCGACTAGCAATTGTCGCTGAATATCAGATTGTAGATCCTATATAGCAAAGAGGAATGACAATATACACCAAAATCGATTTCAGCAATGGCAGAAATCTCCCCTTTATCACAAAGAAGACTTACAAACAATGGTAGTTGGAGAAGAGCGGATTCCCGTGGTAACTGCTGTAAGATGCCAGCAGCATCTTTGATACGTTTCATTTCAAGAAGAGCACGGTACCACTATTCGTAACTCTGGATACAAGACTTCACAATAATAAGAACAGGAGTAGATTTCCCTTCATGCCGCTGATGATGCACACACCAACGTTCCACCAAATCGAACATTCCATTCGAATATGCACTTCGCAAGGCAAAATAAAACTCTTGTGTGTCATCCTGCATAAATTCCTCTTCGATCTTAATCCCTTTCTCAGTATATTTCCCTCCACACTGAAAGCACGCTTCAACAAACATATGACGAACTTCCACAGGAATCGATTCTACTGGAGCCGAAACCAATGGGGAAACTACAGAAATAGCCAGTGCAGCAAAATGCCGCTTCAACAGATAGGAGATAAAATCCTAAACATTAAGTATCTCTACCAAAAATACAGTATTGTGATAAATAAAACGATCACAAAGAAATGCTTCCCATTGCTGACTATCTCCTTCCATCCTTTCTTGATGAAATTCCCTCTCAAGAAGTGTGTAGTATTCACAAAATACACTTTTGCCAGAAATATGATCGATTTGGGGAACATCCAAAATCTTATGAATTTTGAACATATTGAGAAAGCCTGCACATCGTGAAGCTCGCTCTAACAACGTGGAAACAGATTCCTCAAGCTTGTCAGATAACATTGGGAAATGGTGCTTAATCATGACGACAAGATATAGCAGAGCAATTCCACGGTAAAATCTACATGTAGCAGCGTGATACACTTGCTGCAAGAACAGAGTACTTTCCGCAGGGATTCCTACTAGAGTAGTATCATTCGCGTAATTCTTATTTGTAGTTATCGATTTTCCTTCTACTGACTGGATGAGTGTATAAAGTCCATCGAGAATATCATCCAGTTTCAAATCCTGTAGCTCTTTTCCTTCGAATGATGGGCAGCTACTGGAAATCATAGAAAGAACAGGCGAATCTGTATCCCACCACTGGAGAGAAGTCGAAAAAGGAAGTGTCAATGAAGTACATCGGGAGTTACATAATCCAAGTAACCGCGAAACCCCATCTCCAGTATAATCTACAATAAAAAGTGATGGAACCAATTACTTTGATAATCGGGAGCTTCGGCTATATCAATTCCCATCATACACGAAACCCCCTGCCAATGAGATATAAGAAGGTGGGAAAAGTCTGTGTAAATGGAGAAAACGGTAGAAACTGAGGTAAGAATCTGATGCAGCCTTTCCCTCCAAATCGTCCAATACAAGTCAATCTGAGTGATTTCACTTCCCACATTCTCCAAATGGAGTTTTCGCTGTGCATATTCCATATGAAGTGAATGGCAAAACTCAGCTCGATACTGAGAATTCTTAAAGTTATCGCTGACTTCAAAAGGAAGTAGAGGAGAAGCAGTCAGATCACCAATAACATGGGTATCAATAGTTTCCTGGAGTTTTTCTGTAAGTACAGAATTTGGATTCATTTCGAGACTATTCTCAATTGTTTGAAAAAGAGTCATGAGTTGGTCCAGAAGAGAGATTTGCATGAAATGGGTATGAATTCCACGTGAAATATCATCAAATTGAATAAGACTAATGGCCATGTAATCGTCTCGTTTCCATGAGCATAGGATATAAGGAAGGTCGGAGAGTGAATGGGAACACAGAGAAAGGTGATTAATCTGTGCTGAGGATAGGAAAGAAGAAGGATGAGAGATGGATGGATGTACGACAGATGTCATCTTTGTTTAACTAAATAAATAAAAAATACAGGGGGAGGAATAGGGAAAGAAAGCGGTGGGAAAAAGTGAAAGGGTGAAAGAGAACAAAGAAGAAGAGAAGCATCTTCCTCTCCATTATTAAAAAGGAAAAGTAGGAGGTTCGAACTTGCAACCATTTTCCCACTTTGAATTGGATGACCAGAATCTGAACTATTTTATGAAAAATACTATCAATAATAACAGAGGAAGGGAAAGACAGGATTCCCATGATAAAGTGCGAAGATTAAATACATGAAGAGATCCAGAACTGAAGAGAAAATAAAGCCGATTTTCGGAAAAAGCAATATCAAGCAGAGAATTGGAAGGGTTCAAAAAGTTCCGAAGAGCACGTGTAAAGCGATTTTGCCCATCAGTTAAGAAGAGCGAAGGCTCAACAGAGGGTTCAAAGCGATTGAGAAGAACAAACTGAGAACCAAACTGACGACAAAGAAAGGAATCGGTCCAAAGGATTTTTGTGATAGAATTGTGAAGAGGAGAGAGATCACTGTCGAGATAACTCCGATTTATAGAATCAAAATGAAAAGAAAAGGAATTATTCTCTAGATAATCTCCTGAGAGAGAATAAATGGAATCTATAGTTATTGTAACAAAACTTCCTTACTGTCTACAGTAATGACATAGAAAGTCAAGTGGCTTTCATTTCCTATCACAAAAACACCACCTTGTACAATAAAAGCTAAAATATTAAGTAGAAAGAAAAATTCAAAATACTCGGAAATAGTATTTGATACTTTGGCTGTCTGTTTCGAGAAACACAGTATTCTTGAATTGTCAGTGTATTCTCTATGCTTCTCCAGAAAATATATCTTCCGGTAACATAATTAATCAAATAATACAACGATAAATTGCCTTCCTTAGGATTAACGCTCTGGTAATGATATAATCCAGTGTCTCTATTTAGCAAATTATCTAGATAGAGAAAGCAAGTTGAATCTCTTACCATAGCAAGAAAAGCGTTGAGTGGGAGAGAAATCAAGCTTGACCTCTGTAACAGGATCGTTACTATTCCATTCAAAGAAAGGAACCTCTCGCAAAACCTGCATTGCGATGCCTTCCTTTCGAATGAAAATATGTTTTAAAAAAACAAAACTTATTGTGGATAATAGCTGGGCTGAGGCTGTGGTTGAGCATAGCCCGGCTGAGGAACATAGCTAGGTTGGGCGTAGCCAGGTTGGGGAACATAGCTAGGCTGGGCATAACCAGGTTGAGGAACATAACTTGGCTGAGGAGCATAACTAGGTTGAGGAACGTAACCTGGTTGAGCAGAGGGAACTGGTTGAGCAGGAGGAACAAGACTAGCATAAGTCTCATCCTTTTCCTTGGTTGGTTTTCTCTTCAAGCGATCTTTACAACACATACACATCGCAACCACAGTAAAGATTTCGATTAAAGTTAGTATACCACCGATCAAAAAGAGAATAGAACCTGTCAGATTTTGTTCTTTACGAGACATTCCGAAACAAGAGGAAGAATCAGGAGAACTATAGCTGCAACCTAATGTTAATTCGTCTGCAGAAATGAATGAATCTTGATAATATCGAATATGAATAGGGAGAATAGAACTGTATGTTTTCGAATAGAGAGCAACATTGTGATTGTTTGCATAATAACAACCAGCGCCAGAACCGCTTAATGTCCATGTTCTAATCGTTATCAAATAGGATTTCTAATACGCAGGAAGATCTAATTGCCATCGATTGTTAACCTTATTCACACGATAACAGAAGCCGACCAAATACCAATAGACAGTACATCTCTGATTCCAAGAATCCCAAGTTCCACCTTTGTCAGAGCACTTCGAACGGCACTTCGAAGTATCTTTTTGGCAACCCAATTGAGAAGGAGAATAGGTTTTGACTTGAGAAGTCTCATATTTTCCATCTACAATTGTTTCATTTGAACTACCGAGAATGACGACATGGGCGTAAGAAGAAGAAGGTGTTGGAATTTCACCACGGTAGTAAAGAGCATCAGTAGTTAAACAACCTTCTTCAGGATCACCATCTTTCTTGCAAGAATCACGAACAGGATAATAATTACCACTTGTTTTTGATACAGCCTCTGCTTTATTACCCAGGTTATCTACATAGAAAGAAACACCACGGAAGAAATCGATTCCGTTATCAATCCAAATTTTAGCGCGAGAATTATATCTAACCTCAAAACGATCCAAATATACTTACTCTTCGATTCTACTCACTCGAGTGTTCCCTGATCCATATACAATGATTCCTACAATCAAAATGATTGGAGGAAGTAAGATGCAGCAACAAAGACAACAACAGCAGTTCCCGCAACTATCATCATCTCCATGTCCTTTTCCATGTCCTTTTCCTTTTCCTTTAGCCATTCTTTTTTATTTTGTGAGAAGTATCATAACTGGGACATCGAATGAATCATATATTCTTCCTGACCCAATTATTTCCCGTCACATATACAACCACCAATAGATGAACAGTATTCATTAAATTCGATTAACATGATTCTGCTCTTTATATGGCCTTCCTGTTTTGTTATGAAAGTACTATGTTATTTCAAGATAGTTTAGCACATCGTTTATTATAATCACTTTGTATAATCAATAATAGTAAATACCAGGAATTCTATTTATGTTTCTTATTATTATGGCTATCAACCTCCCTCAATACTTGGAATATCTGGTGCAGAGTGGACGATACTACAATAGGCTCAGTTATATCTCTTTCACTACTTTATAAACTCCCCTTCCTCTAATATAGGGAGGTGAGTAAATCAAATGAATCCTAACTGGTTTAAGAAGAAAGTACTACTCAGTACTCTATGTATTCAATTCTTATGACCTTAAATACGTTTAATGCGGTACAATAGGTGATTCTGCTGATAGGTGACGTGTATTTAACATGTTCACTGTTCAGCATCACTTTACTATATATGGGTAAGAATCAAGATCAGGTGTTTCTTAATAGCAAGATCCGAAAAGAGGAATCATAGTTAAAGCGGTTCTATCCATTTTCGAGCAACATATTTATATCAAACACATATAATTATCTAGCTTGTTACTATTCAGTGTATAACTTTCATAAACCAATCAGAGAGATTAGACAGACCGAATGAGAGGAGTAGACTGAGTAGAAGGAGGAGTATATCCAGGTTGAGTACTGTTAGATTGAGGCGTGTAAGCAGACTGAGGGACATAGGAAGGATTAACAACAGCAGGCTGAGGAATCATGCTAGCCTGAACATATCCCGGCTGAGGTGGTAAATCCCCCTGGAGAACTTGAGGCTGGCCAGGATAAACTGGTTGAGCAGGATAAACTGGTTGAGCAGGAGGAACAGAAGTAATAGGAATCGTTGCTTTGCCACCGATTGATTTCTTAAACATATTTTTCTTCAAACGATCTTTACAACACATACACATTGCGATTATAGTAAAGATTTCGATTAAAGTTAGTATACCACCGATCAAAAAAATAATAGAACCTGTCAGATTTTGTTCTTTACGAGACATTCCGAAACAAGAAGAGGATTCAGGAGAGCTAGAACTGCAACCTAATGTTAATTCGTCTGCAGAAATGAATGAATCTTGATAATATCGGATGTGAATAGGGACAGTAGATCTATATGTTTTCGAATAGAGAGCAACGGCATGATCATAAGCATAATAACAACCAGCGCCAGAACCGCTTAATGTCCATGTTCTAATCGTTATCTAATAGGATTTCTAATACGCAGGAAGATCTAATTGCCATCGATTGTTAACCTTATTCACACGATAACAGAAATCAGATAAATACCAAGTAATGGTACATTTTTCACTCCAAGAATCCCAAGATCCACCTCTGTTAGAACATTTTGAACGGCATTCTGAAAGATCATCATCACAGTTTAGATTAGCTGGAGTAAGAGTTTCTGTAAAAGAAGCTCTATATCTTTCATCTACAATTGTTTCATTTGAACTACCGAGAATGACGACACGAACATAAGGAGTAGAAGGCAATGAAGCAGATAATTGATAGTAAAGAGCATCAGTAGTTAAACAACCTTCTTCAGGATCACCATCTTTCTTGCAAGAATCACGAACAGGATAATATTTACCACTTGTTCTTGAACTAGGATCAAATGTACTCGAAATATCATTCAAATAGAAAGAAGCATTGCGGAAGAAATCGATTCCGTTATCAATCCAAATTTTAGCGCGAGAATTATATCTAACCTCAAAACAATCCAAATATACTTACTCTTCGATTCTACTCACTCGAGTATTTCCAAAGAGAAGTACAGCGATTCCTGCAATCAAAATGATTGGAGGAAGTAAGATGCAGCAACAAAGACAACAACAGCAATTTCCACAACTATCATCATCTCCTTGTCCTTTTCCATGTCCTTTTCCTTTTCCTTTAGCCATTTTTTGATAATACTAAACTGTATATATAGACCCAATTGTGAGATACTGTTTGATATGACCCAATTAATGACAAATTCCACGAGTAATAGTGGAAACATATCTGTTAAATAAGGTGAAGTGGATAATTAGCGAAAGTTAGACACTAAATCATCTTTGGTTTCCAGTGTATGATTATATTGACAAATACTCTCTCAATATATTGGAATATGGTCATTTTTGGAGTAAAGTCTTCTACGCTTCTCTAAAGAGCTATATAAAGTAAAAATGAACTCCTATTCTGATTTCTTACAGTTATGGCATGTTGTGTAACAATCCGTTGTGGTAATGAAAAGGTGGATTAAAGGTATATTTTGAGATGTAAAAAGGAACTATCGGACAAAAGACAATTCAGATAAGCAAATATCTACCAATCATGCGTCTCTCATTGTTTACAATAATGAGTAAATTAAGTGTTTTGTACATTTAGGGCTATCCTGTTACTAAGTTCACTAAAACTATCATTTACGAAAAGTACAGAAAATGATTATTAGTATATACATATAGGATAGAAAGAATGCACCTTGCACGATTTTTTCATCTTTTTTTTGCAATATGTGCATGAATTATGTGACAGGCTCGCAAATGTTGTGTACATTGTGTAAATATACACCATACAGTATTCAACTGTGATATAAGGATCCTTTGAGTAATATGTTCAAGTGAAATTATCCTTACAAGTTCACAAGTCTATATGTTGCCAAGATAAGCATAATACTGAAGTCGAGAAATGGGATTCTCTTCAATTATATCGATGGATATAGTTTTCTAGGTGGAGAGAACATCTATTAGCTGCCTGTGACTAGTTATAAGCAAATGCTCAAACATTTGGATTGAATAGTCCATTGATAACTTGATTCATGCATCGATGGGACTGTTTGGTTGATGGGTTCAATGAAAACAATTCAACTTTCATAATCATATCCAGGTTCATCCATGTTTTGAACACTTCCAATCACTATCTCTCGTCTTGTAGAAAGATTCAGTGTATGAATATATCTCATTCCCAATTATTCCATATATTTAACCATTCCATTGTTTGGTATGCACTACACTCTGATTAAATAATGCGTACTATTTGCAATTAATTTGTCCTCATGTTATCCACATGTTGTTCACGAAAAAGTATCAAAATGGGGCATTGATGAGAAAAAGTCGATCGTTTTACGTAAAGCACATCAACATCCTCTAGGCAAGGATAAATCTCTGTCATTAGCATTGATTCAGAAATACTACGGAATAATGGTCATAATTATATCATGTACAACCTGTCACTAATTACCCATTAAATGTCAATCATGTACTACTAAAATCAATAGTTGTAGATTCAAAACATATACAACCATTCTTTGTTGTCATTCTACATATTCAATCAATTGTTCGTATTCTAGGGTGTTGAAATCACTTCACACAATCATT
>JZRO01000248.1:0-40722 GCA_000963465.1 Blastocystis sp. subtype 9
CGAGTAGAATTTCCCACGAACAAAAGCTGGAAGAGACTATTCGCTCAACTGGGCACTGGCAAACGAATATTTCACTGTTTGGGGAAATGCTTATAGAAACCCTTCTATTGATGTTCTGGAGAAGGACAGTCGCGGAGAGATCGACACAAAGTACAATGCTACGTGTGTTCGCCACTATCTTCCTTCTTCTGAAGTAAGTGTGAAATCTGGCAGTTTCGAGGATATCAGCGACTCTGTGCGTCGTAGTTGTACTGAGTGACATGTAGGTGAAGGAGTTCCTCTCTCAAGTGCCCACTCTGTACGTGGAAGATGCTGCGGTCTGCTCTGGACGTTGTGCTGAGCTGCGAATTCGCTCTGTGACCAACGATGCTGTGACTGCGATGGCTCTGAAGAACTTGCTTGTATGCTGTAGTTGGTGGAGTGAACGATAGCATCGCATGCCTATGCGTGACCCCATGACGCCCCATCCTCTGAGCGTGATTGTGGCTCGTGGAACAGAGGAAAGCTTCACTGCTGTGGGTACAGACCCTCATTCGAAGTCTCTGACAGTGATTGCGACAGGAAACACCCCGATCGATCGCATTCTGGAGGAGGTGGCGAAGGCTGCGGCTCAGCAGATGGACGCTGCTCGTGGAACTGTGGAAGTGGTTGTTCCTGAGACAGAGCCTGGGAAAGGACCGACGAAGAGTCTGAAGAAAGGACCTGTGCTGCAAAGTGTGGTGCGTGCATCTGTGCTGCAAGATGGGTCTGGAAACACAGTGATGGTGTGCGGACTTCCAGAGGCACAGAAGATTGCGGCTCTGAGTGCAGGGAAATTGTAGGGAAGTGGGAAGTGAGTGATGCACAGGTTCTGCAGCAGCAATGCAGTGCTGACGAAAGATGGAGTGAGTCGTGTGTTCGCTGGTGAGGCGGTGGAGGCGAAGGCAGTGCCTGTGAGTAATAGTATAATTGTGAATGGAGAGGCATACGTGTCGGTGCCTGGAGATAACTTGCTGTCATTCCCTTCGAAGGTGGTTTTTGTGGAAAAGGCGAATGAAACTGTATCGAGCGACGAGGTTGCTCAGAAGTTGAGCGCTTATTGCTGCGGTGATGAAAATGCACAGTTTGCTGCAGAGCTTCTGAAGAAGATGGGTGCTGAGTTCGTCTGCGCAGATGCTGCTTCTGTATCGTCTCTCTTTTAATTCTGCTTATCGTAATGGTCTGTGTTTGTAGGAAACATGTTATAGTACTGAACAAACGTAACCATATAAAAAGCAGCATAGTACCCACAACTCTTGTTCCTTGTACTGACTAAAATCTGAAGAACTCTCACGGTAAGTGTATTTCCACCCAGATGCAGGGTTCTACATGTCAGCTGGATCGATTCGCTTACATAATACTTGTGAAGGAACAAATTCACCTTGCGCTCGTGGGCTGGTGTCAATCCATAAGGAATCAGCCCTTCTAGCGAAAAATTGTCTGGCGTCATTGAATTTAACAGACTTTCCACAAGCGTCTTGATTTGTGGAGAATAAGTCAATCGCAACGCCGCCGGCTTTGGGGAGATATAATCCATAATGTTCTAGATCATATCATAGCATCATACAAACAGTGCACAACTCTAGTACGACCTTTGCCAGTTCGATACGATCTCGATCTTGACGTGTTACAACAACTGGGTTATCCAAAACCTTGGAAAAGAAGTCAACCAGGTCATTTCGCATCGCAGCAAAACTTCGTCCTCCCGTCATCTCCAGTGGGATATCTTTCATAGATGAATAATTGCAGGTACACGGCTTAAAATTGACTGTCTGCATTCGAGAGGGTTTAACAGATCGCATCTGGCGAACATTATCTGTACGGGAGTGCTTTTTTTTCTTTTTGGGTGCAATCACATGTCCATTACAATCCACCTCGACCTTTTCTTCGCTTACTTCTTCGCAAGACGCTGGAGGAGTCACAGGATAACTTGGCTGAGATGGAAGCGACACAGGGTGAGTGACAGGCTTCCCCGCACCTCGTTCCAGTATTCCATGCTCCTCCGTCCGATGCTCGATCAGTTCCAGAGCAGTCTTCCCTACGAAGCTGTGGCAGATTTCGCAAGGATAGTGAACAGACGAATAGTGAGCTCGAAGCTCTGACTCTGTAGCAAAGAACTACTCGATAAACCTAAGATGCCCGTACTAGTTTAGGGTTGTTTAGACCGCAGATAAAACAGTGCATATGCTTTTCTCTACAATGAATCAAAAGTGCCTTCGAATCATATTGGATCTTTCCACAAGAGGGACAAATAACGTGCTTAGGCTGTTTGTCATTCGATAGAGTTCCGTTGATATGCGCCCGATACATCTAAGAAGTTTAGTGGCTCCATGAACTGCTACTGACTGAGAAAGTATAGGATACTCGTGGATAAACATGCTCTTCGATTCTACACAAACGGGACACAAGCAACGCCCGTGGCTCTCCCGCATATGAATATTGAGGGAATCCACACAACTGTACTCAACAAAAGAATGCTTCATGTATTGCTTTTCGTCGACTGAACTGAACTTGACATAGGGATCACAAATAGGGCATTTAATAGTCACCAAACTCAATATCCACTTTTCAAGGGCAGGAGAGTCGAGATAAATATCATACTCTGCATTGTAGATGAAACGATATTCATTCATAAGGTCAGAATAGCGTTTCTTGCCAATTATCGTAATTATGCTCTTTGACAGGCTTTTCTGGTATTAACGGGCTCTAATCACATCTACTCTACATGATGGGCAACGGCAATTCTTAATAAGGGCAATCTCCTTGAAGATGCAGTTTGCGCAGTACTCGTTGTGATTACAGGGAAGAACTGCGAATACATCGATTTTCTCAAAGCAAATAGGACATGACATCCTTCTATAAAAGTTTGAACATACAGAAGTAGTCACAATACTGGGAATTCCAGAAAAGCGGAGCGGATTAATTCTCTTCAAATATTGATTCCTCAATAATTATCCAATATTAATTGTCTTGTGATTAATATTTGTTTTCCAGTGATTTATCTGTTTTCCATTTTATTCTCTTCTAATTCTCTCTATTCTCTGAAAACAGGTCTATGATTTCTGACTTGTCTAAATGTTGAACCTAATCAAGTATGATTCAGATTATAGTGATTTATATCTGATTTCATACAATTGTACATATTCCGATCATGAACCTGCAATCAAGAATTAATTGTGAATCATTAAATTCAAGCACAAATACATCACCTATTAATTGATCTCAATTATTCAACAAACAATTTCATATTATGCAGCAATTCTTTTTCTCATCGTCCGAATAGATGCTGTTTACTACACTTCACCTCTGATTCTAACTTCCTACATCCCCGGTTCTGGTATTCCCCTATCGGTCCTTGCGGCATCGCCCCCATTGTTAAACTACGATGGCGGCTTGGTGTTGGAGAAGCGCTTTCTCTCCTTTCGTTCTCTTGTCTATTGCCTTTCATCAGTACCATGCACATTACCTGAAAAGAAGAGCCTCGTTGTATATCAGTCTCCTTAGCACTAATCTCTCGTTTTCTGGACTTCCTTGCATCCCATACTCAAAAGGGAAGACCATTGTATTTGTTGTTAGTTTCTACACGTAATCGGAACCACAGAGAGGTACCTCATATTCTGGACGACGAACAGCAGCCACAAACTCACTTTGTAAGGCCTCCTGTACAGTAATGCGTTTGCCAGGATCTTGATATCACTCCACCCTCTCAGAAGTACCAAATGTTAACATCCGAGTCAGGAGTTCCAAAGCAGAACGATCGGCATGCGGAAACTTCTCTGCAAAGTCCACTGGTGGCATGTAATCCAGATTAAGCAAATACTACATTAGAGACGGTTCGCAGGACTACATCTTTCATAGGGCCGTTGTCTAGCTTCATCAAGTCATCACGATGAGGAGTTCCAATCACCTCAAAGATTTTAATTAACTGGTGAGTCTCCGCTCGAAACTCTTCGCCAAAGCGCTCGTTCTGATTCTTCTCATTTCGCTTCGACGATAACGGAAAGCAACTACTCCCAGGAAACAACGGCTGTACACGCCTGTTTGGCTCGAGAGTCTGAAGCAACTCCGCAAGAATGCACCCAACTGACCAGATGTCAATCTCAGCGTTGTAATATTGCTGGAGCAAAATCAATTCTGGAGCACGGTACCATCGTGTGACAACGTGCTGCGTCAACTGCCGCTCCATTCCCGACTGACGATCTCCCCACACACCAGCGCGAGCCACATCGTTCTAAGAGATCAGCCCTTCTCGCAGAGTGTACTCGTGTTTCCTGCTCTTCTTTGTATTGGTAATTCATTTGACGCGCAAGACCAAAATCAATAATTTTCAATTCGCATTTGTTGTTGATAAGGATATTTGAAGGTTTCAAGTCACGATGGACGATGTTCCCGCTCTGGTCCTCATCACCATCCATATCTGGTTACCTGCATATACAGCAATCCGCACAAAAGTTGGTAAATGATAAACTTCACATGCTTAAGACCCCAACCATTAATCTTATTGGCGTTTTTAACAATGCGCGATAGATCCCAGCCTCCATACTCCTATACATCAACGGATTTGTCCGTCAATACTTGGATTGTCCACAAATGCTTGAATGTGAATTCATCTGGAGGAACAAGAACATCACTAAAATTGTAAGTGTACAGACTACTGATTTCTACTAGAGTTTGCAAATATTGGGATGATCACATTGACGCAAAATTGTTATCTCACGTAACGTTCGTTTTGCATCTGTTCTTGTTCGAAACACATCGTCGATACGCTTGATAGCTACTCTACGCTTTATTTCGCGAAATAGATCCTACTGCTGCCCACTCACTCGATCAACAGCTAGATAGACAGTACCATAAGCGCCCTTCCCCAATTCCTTTTTTATCACATACCGCGTGTTGATCTCGTGAGGAATTGTTCCATTTCTCGGCCCTTCATATTCTACCTACTTGGTTATGCCTATAGAATATATTTCCAACATCCATGCTTTCCTAGGGTGTATCGTAGTTTAGTATTTAATTCTATCAATCAACCCACAAAAATGTTCATATTCCCGCGGATCTATATCAACTATAATGATGAGGAAAGAGGTATCAGTTCCTGTAGAATCCTATTCTAATTGCTATATTATTCTTTTTCTGTGATTATGCCCTACTCTGGAAGCTTCATTGGACATGGACTTCGTATTCACATCTTTTATCGATCCCTTTGTTACGAAATCCCTTTGCTCTTCCCATTCATCTACTCTTCTTGTATCAACAATATCTCACTCTTGTTTGAAGACAGGAGTCATTCTATCGCTTTCTGAACTCTCCAGCACATTGCATAAAAACTGTGGGAAAAGAAATCATAGAGTTCTATGTAAATAATTGATGCAGCAAGTACTAGACAAATCATTTAATAACAAACACGGAAACACTACCTCAAAATACTTCCAGTACCTGTATCGTTTTTAGAGGATGTGAGTGATAAATTGGACATAGAGGAATATTCATCAGCATAGGATAGAGCTTTCGAACGACGCAGCAGCTCGTCATTCGTATCCCCTATCGACTGCAAGGATGGTGAATTCGACTGTTCTAGTTGTGCTAGAGACGAATTTGCGTTGGGCAACGGAGACTCCTCCTTCTCTCCATCGTTAAGCTCCGCTTTTGATTGCACACGGCTGAAAATAGAGCTCACTGTGATGTACGGCTCGTCTATCGCTGCTCCCATACCTGATTGGAACTGCATAGAGGCTACTGTCTCTGTGTGACTGTTCGTGATCATCTACATGGCATCCATCAGTAATTGCTACCTTTGTGTTCATAATCATCTCTAAATCCTTTTCAGTCAGCTTCTCCTTCTCACATCCAAATGTCTGCTTGATGATTGCCTCGATCTCGTTCACCTTCGATCAACTCGACTCCATGAACCTACAGATATATCTTCTCCGAAGAACAGATGCAAATCTTCAATCGAAATCACACCATCGTGCTCGCGATCAATCCTATATCACATGATTTCCATTTTGTTACAATCTGAAGATGAGTTCTGCATACTCTCGTCGTAGACCTTCTTTTCGAGCTAAGCAAGCAGCTACGAACTCTGAGTAGTTGATATACCCGCAGTCATCAAAATCGATATCGTGGAAAAGCTGCCTTAGCTTCGTTTCATCTGTAGTAATGGAGAACAACGATGCATTGTTGCTGAACTGCTCGCTCGTTCGAAGCGTCATCAATGCATCACGGAACTAATAGTTACCAAGACATTCCAGAATCACGTCCTCAAAAGTAATGACACCATCTTTCTTTTTGTCAAAATATTCAAACGCATCGCCTAGTTTCATCAGTTCATTCTACTGAATATCCCATCCATCACCATACATTATTCAAGTGATAAGCGACAGCAGTTAAAGCAGCCTTCTTGAGATGATTATATCCACGGAATTCTTCAATGGCTGTTAGAATACTTGGCTGGAGAGTAGCAGGAGTGGGTGCATAATTAGCCATCGACTTGAACCAAGGATGACTCTGTGCTTCCAACACTACTTTGCAAATCAAAAGATCCACTACCTGTCATACGCTTCACTGGATCAATCATCAGTAAGCGTTGAGTGAAATCTTTTGACTCGTCACTCAATTCGCCCCAATACAGTTTCGGAAATGGAATCTTCTCGATCTTCACTTCCTCGAAAGGAGTGTCAGCACGTTGGGGTGGAAGGGGGTTGTGACCCGTCAGAAGGAAATACGTAATGATACCAATCGACCACATGTCACAACTCTTGTTATACCCCCCACCATTATAGTTCTTCATATATACTTCTGGAGCAATGTAGTAGCGTGTGCCCACCAGACTGTGCATGTAATCCGTTCCATTCACGATTTTGCTTAACCCGAAGTCAATCAGCTTGATCTCTGCATCAGGACTGTTGTTTGCAAACATGATATTTGCTAGTCTGCATGTCAATCTAAGCGAATTCAAACTTGAGATCACGATGAGCAATATTCTTTGTTTCATGAAGATAAGCAATAGCATTCAGTATCTCCTTTATAATACCCTTTGCATACTCTTCTGAGAACTTACCCACTACGCATTAAGAGTCTCTCATTCAATTACGAGGACTATTTACAAGACGGGTATATAACTCACCACCACTTAGTAATTCCTGAATCAAATAGATAGCTTTTGGTGTCTCGTAGACTTCGTAGAGCTTTACGATATTGGGGTGGTGAAGGCGCGCAAGAATTAAAACCTCTTGGATCAGTCGATCCTTCTGTTGTCGATTGAAACCGAGAATATTTATTGTTTTCATTGCGTATTTTTCCCCTGTTTCTCTAAATGTTACATTGAATAGGAAAAAGGAACCGATGAATAACTGTCCTAATAGGTCCAGTGGCTCCAACTCCGAGTTGCTCCGATGTGAATAAATAAACACTTTGGACATTTCTACTAGTATATTTAACTACTCATCCTACTCATATCTGTAAACAACATTCGAAACACCTCGCAACATATTATCAGTTTCTTCCGCTTGCATGATCATCCCCTCTGAGTCTTCACTGGAAAATGAACTCATTTTGATGTCGTTGAAACTGGTCTCAGCATCAGGAGCCAAGATCGTATTACCATCTTTAGTTACAGCTAATCTCAATTTGAAACGAGACCTCTACCTGTATTATCTTTTTGAACTTTCTTTGATTGTTTCTTCAATGTCTTTCCTCTGCAGCACTGGAAGAGCCCAGGCATGATGAAAATAAGGGAAATTGTGATCCAACGAATACTTTGTGACTTTATTATTCTTCCTTTGCTATTTTTCTGTTTCGATTGTTCTATTTACTTTGCATAGCTTTCGTTTCTGTTGAGTTTCTTGCTGCTCCAGATCACGCAAATGGCGCGCGTCTGATAGGTGTCAGATACCCAAGATTCCCGTGATTCTCATAGTATTTCCCATTTGCCCGTTATTCTTCATCAAATGGCTTCTCAGTGCGTGTATGATACCAAAGATTATCCTCCACTTGTTTGTAGAAATCTGAGTAGTCTCTGAGATTTAGTGTGTGGACCTAGTGGAGTCGGAAAGAGTACTCTCATCAAAAAGCTGATGGAAGAGTTTCCGGATAGTTTTGGCTTCAGTGTGAGTCATACAACTCGTGCTCCTCGTGGACAAGAAGTAGATGGAGTAGATACTTCTCTAGGTCATCTAGCATAGGTAGACTATTTTTTCACCACGAAAGAACAGATGGAGAAGGAGATTGCTGAAGGGAAGTTTATCGAGCATGCAAATGTTCATGGAAATATTTACGGAACTTCGTTTGATAGTGTGATGAAGGTTGTGAACAGTAAGAAGATTTGCATCTTGGACATCGATGTTCAAGGAGTCCAGCAGGTTATGAAATCGGGAATGAAGGCCGAGTTCGTGTTTATTAAGCCTCCAAGTTTTGAGGAACTCTCTCGTCGACTTCGTGGACGAGGTACTGATTCAGAGGAGAGCATCGAGCTTCGTCTGAAGAACTGCAAGTTCGAATTGGACATGGCTGAGACTCTTGGCTTTCCTCATGTGATTATTAACAACAATCTGGATGAAGCTTATGCAGAACTGAGAAGCATTGTTCTCCCCATTATTGAGAAACAACGTGTGTACTCTGTTTGTTTACAAACAGTTCAATATTTCCGTCTATTGTTTCCACGCTGGCTTCTTCCTGGGTTGATGTAGCGCTGATTATTCCGACTTAGTCGACCACGCCCAGGCATTTGAATCGTTGGTTCTTCATCATACTTTTGCTGACGTGGCATTCGAGGGCGGAATGAGGACTGTCGGATATCATCATGAATTCGCTTTCCCAACTCATCGCGAGTTTTCACCTCTATCGGTTCTTCTCGTTTCTTTTCATCTTTTCCAGGAAAGCGAATCTCTTTAGGGGGTTCTGGAGCTCTCATCGAAGGCTTCAAGTTATCTCTAGGAAGTGACTTAGAAGAACTTCGTTGTAGGTCTCTGGAAAGATTTTTTCTCTCGTCTTGAGAAATTGATAAAGATCGCTTTCGAGGAGGTTGATAATCCTTTTGAATTGGTTTCTGCCCATCCCTCTGAACATCATTTGAGGGTTCTTTGGAGGATTGCTGAGAGATTTCGCTTTGTAATTGTTTTTGAGTTGTCCTCTGGATCTCTTTCTGAGGTTCTTTTTTAATTCCTTGTTGTGACTCCTTCTTACTTTCTTGTTGAGGTTCTTTCTGAGGTTCTTTTTTAGTTTCTTGTTGCGATTCCTTCTTACCTCCTTGTTGAGGTTCTTTCTGAGGTTCCTTCTTACCTCCTTGTTGAGGTTCCTTCTGAGGTTCCTTCTTACCTCCTTGTTGAATCTCTTTCTGAGGTTCTTTTTGAGGTTCCTTCTGGGATTCCTTTTGAGGTTCCTTTTTGATTCCTTGCTGAGACTCCTTTTGAGGTTCCTTCTGGGATTCCTTTTGAGAATCTTTTTTATTTTCTTGCTGAGACTCCTTTTGGGATTCCTTTTGGGATTCCTTTTGGGATTCCTTTTGGGATTCCTTTTGGGATTCTTTCTTATTTCCTTGCTGAGATTCCTTTTGAGATTCCTTCTGCAAATCCTTCTGCAGTTCTTTCTGGGATTCCTTTTGAGAATCCTTTTTATTTCCTTGCTGTGATTCTTTTTGATAATCCTTTTGAGATTCTTTCTGTGACTCCCTTTTAATTCCTTGCTGAGAATCCTTCTGAGAATCCTTCCGAGATTCCTGGAATTTCTTTTGGACTTCCTTCTTAACTTCCTTCTTAGTTTCCTTTAAAGACTCCTTTTGAGTTTCTTTTGAGACATCACTGTCTACACTCTTTTGAGTTATCTTACTTGTATTTTCTACTCTTGGACTTTCCTTTGGAACATCTTTCTGATGGACTCTTTTATTATCTTTCTGACTCTCTTTACGATCCCTCTGGTTATCACTTGAATTCTCCCTTTGACTGCTTCTTTGCCTATCTCGCGAATGATCTTTTCTACTATTCTTTTCACTGTCTTTCTGACTATCTCTTTGATCTCGTTGCGAACTCTTTGAATCTCGTTGCGAACCATGATGCTGTAATTCTCGCTGGCTATAATGATGATCGTTTAGAGTAGATCGAGAATCACGATGAGGCTCATGCGAATTACGGTGGGAGTCATGGTGATCTCTAGGATGAGATCGACTATGGTTATGTTGAGAACGACTTCTCTCTCGCTGATGTGATCGATCTGAATCATGGTTTCGCTGTCGTGAATGATGTCTATCTTCACGATATCTTTTATCTTTCTCTTCTTCCATACGTTCCCGTTCGTGGTTTTTATCCTGCTCTTTCATTTCATTCATATACTGAACAAGCCATTCACGTCGCAATTCAGGGTCACCCACTTCTCCCTCCTCTTCCATTTTTTCTTCTACCTGGATTACTCTTCTAGGTTCCTTCGGAGGTTCAGTTGTAGAAGACCTTTTTTCGCTCTCCTTTTCTTTCGGAGGTTCTTTTCTTTCTGGCTTTGGTTCTACCTCCATTTCCTTTGTTTCCATATTTCTTTCCCTTGCTCTTTCTCTTTCTTTCTCTTTTACCTTTTCCTCGTCAATATGTTTCTGCATCGCTTCCAGTGATAATTCGGTAGGTTTCGCTCCCTCAGGTACAGCTACGATCAACTCTTTAATCCTTTCCTACGTAGCTGATGCAACTGGCAATAGGCATCCGTACTGTAAAGGGGGGGAATTTTTCCTGACAAGTTACAGTAGTCAACAGTGTTCTGCAGTAGTAGTAATCGCAATAATCTCCAGTTGTACACAGGATTGTGGTAAGGCATGTATTCCTCTTCAATTCCGTTCTCTGGATCTAATGCTTCGGTGAGCTCACGACTAAAAACATTCACTGATGGGGCCGCTCCCAGAATCTGGTTTTCCTCACTTTCTAACGTTCCTGAAGGAGATGCATAGGTCAGCTGGTCTCTTTGGATTCCCTTATGACGACAACTCTCGATCTATAACTTATTAATAAAGCTATCCTTTACAAAATCCTTCAATATATCATCTCTACATAGATTACGAAGATCTTCAGCTGTCCGAGTAGTACGCGTCACTTTCACCACTTCATGTGTCATTGGAGTTTCCGAAGGAATCATTGGAGGTAACTTGCGTTCCTTCCAGTCTTCCCACACCTTTTCGCGATCAATATGCTTTACAATTGCGTCACAGAACGCATCGCCACGTGGAGTACGTCGTATCAACTGCAGTACGCCTTTCTTCACTCCTTCCCACTCCTTGACTTCTGATTCTTTTGTCAATGCAGGTCGTATGTGCATTAGATAGCAGTACATCTGCACTCCAATAGATCGACGAGTTTTTACATCTCTAATCTGCGTCAGAAATAGAAATGCATTTGGTGAATAGATAGGGAGAATCGTATCCGAATCTAGAAATAACAGTAGCATCAATGAAGCACCATCGAAGTCTTGAGGCTGGAAATCCACGTATATTTTTTCCAAGTCGAGTGATTCCTTTTCTCGATCTCCCGGTCTCGCCAGTTCTTTGATTTCACCCATGTGTTTTGTGACGAATTGTATTAGTTGATGCACTTCAGGCCAATGTGATACTTCCTTTGTTACATAGTCACGATTGCAAAGAATCGTTTGCAACCTCCAGAACTTTTCATAGAACTCCGTGTAATCACTGTTCTCGCCTCTACGAATAAAGCAAAGCAACGATGATCACAATGCCTTTTTCGATACTTCAGGAGAATCAAGGTGGGGAAGGGGATGACGGTTATACTGATTCGCTATATTCAAACCACTTTTCTCCTCAAACGGAAACATGTTCGAAAGGAACCTATATTATGACCTTCCCAAATGGATACATCATCATAGAACCTCGAAACGAACTATCGCGCATGATACAAGTGCGTCGCAGCAAAGAGTTTACGAGTTTCAGGATCGCCAGTGTGGTTAAACTCGCGCCTTTTTTATCATTACGTAACAATAGCGAAAACTCCTTTTGGAAGGAACTGAAGATCTTCCAGATGCTCTCGCATTCATTTATTGGAACTGACTCAAACAACTCATCCATAATTAGAAGTGGTGTAGTAGATGAGCAGAGGCCATTCCTACAAGCAACTATAGCATTTTGAAGGAGTTTCTTGTAGGAACTCTCAGCAAAGACAAGATGCTTCGATTTCATCTCGTCTCTCACATCCTTCCCTACCATCTCAAATGCAAGTACCACAGATGTATCGAAATATGAACCAAATATACTTTCATTATCTCCCTCTACAAAGGTTACATCAACTCGACCAATGATACCGCATAGTGTACTACGGATCTCTTTTATTTCAGTTACCAGCATGTCAGGATCATTGTTTGGTTCTAGAGAAGATGAAATCGCTTCCTTCGAATGACAGTCCATTTGCAATAACTACCTTCACTAGAGAAAGTACACTTAGTGGATCCATCAAGCGACACAAAGGTATACTTGTTTTCTGATTTTCAAACAGTTTTTTTCCATCCTAAGTGGAATACTTGTGAAATTTTGTTTGGTAATAATGGATTGAACGAATAGAATGTAATATACTCACTCTAAATCATTTCCCTCCAATGCAAGGTACATCTATACAAATATTGTGAATGGAGTTCTCAGGTATGAGGAAATCGTCACTGCGTTATATACAGGTATCTATTTCACAAACAACCCGTTTGAGCAGGAGGAACATAGTGAGCAGAATGGACCAAAACAGCTTCCAAAGCAACCACAAGTATGATCATACAGCCAGTAATGTGAATTAGTCATCTTCAAGTCATCCACCACTTCTTCCTGTGTCTATTTCTACTATTAAAAAAGCACACTGCGATGAGTTTGGACAAGTTGTGTTGTTTCATACAATCAGCAATGCCATAGTAGCAGTGTGTGAAGATTGTAAGTGTAGGTATGTGTTGTGGGAAATGTGCTAAGCAGTGAATCGAAAGGGAACTGTATTGTCCTCACTATTCATGATGGAACGGGAAGGATTGTCGGACGTCAGTGGCTGATCAACTCTGCCGATATGTGTTCATTCTAGTGCCATCCGTTGTTCCTATTAACTATAGTACGAACCGGACCGTGAAGGTGGTTGGGATCGTGAAGCAGTACAGCAAAGAGCTGTGCATCACCATCCAGCACATTGAGGTCGTTACCTCCTTCAACTCTGTAATCAATCACTGTCTGAACACTATTGTGTCTACCGTTCTGCACTCGAAGGAGAAGGAGAAGAGTGACGAAGTCGTTGTGAATCGTCAGCCACTACGAGCCATTGCTCCCGGCACCGTCGCACATGGCTTTAATTCAAAGAAACCCAAGGCATCAGATCCCACAGAATCCTCGCTGGATGCGCTTCTCCAAGAGAATGTGTGGGGAGAGGAGACACTCACCCAGCAGCAGCAGAGTGTTCTGCAGATCATCCAACGGAATGGGCTCTCTTCAACAGAGGGAGTGAGTATGCAGACCATCCTCCAGAATGCGGGAAGTCTCCGAATGAGCCCGAAAGATATCGTGTAAATGAATATGAAGGACTGAACGCATAGGGCAACCGTATATCAACTCCTGAGTCAAGGTCATGCTTACAACACTATTGATAGCTCCCACTTTAAACCAACCAATCTGTATTTTAATGTTTGTTTAAATAAGTTTTGTTGTCTTCAGTCAGTAATTATTACTATTGATGGATCGTGTAAGTATTTTTCTCCTGTGATGATTGATATGTCAAATGGTCTATTATATTTTAATTGGAGGTCAGACTTGTTCTTACCTGGTAGATACGGAGATTGAAGCAGTGCCTGACAGAGCTAGGAGATGGAATTGAGGTTATTGATATCGTTCGTCTCTTTAAGTTGATCTTTGATGCTTTATGTGGGTCTGTTCTCTTTTCGTTATTGTACTAGATAGAATTGGAGAGGAGAAGTCGGACATAAATGAATTACTGTCATTTTGGGATTTATGGTAGTTCTGCTTGTAATTGTCCTATTCTTAGTATTTCTCAACAACCCACAAAGGGTCCGATCTACAGCATTTTGCTCAGCCTAATGACAAATGAACATCGCTCGTTTGTGGCTGATTGTGTGACAGTTATCCATCACTCACTTCTCTCCAGTATTCGTGAGGGAGAAGTGATTCCTAGCATCTTGAAAGTATTTATTCTGGTTTCTTTCCATGTAGATGCGTTTTCTTGTGCTGCTTAGTTTATTTGATGTTGTGGATACAGAGTCGCTTTCTCACTCTCTCTTTTCTCTCCTCGATATGATTAAACTCACACACAGTGCTATGCTCATCCGTGTTTTCACATCCACTATGCTCTATGTACTTTCTCCGTCCATATCATCACAAGATTTACCCTTTCATACTGGCTCATGGAAAGCCATTGTCAATCGATAGCTACGTCGACCTCACGACTTCATTCCATACTTATATGGAAACTGATTACCGCAAGTCCTCCACCTTCACTGGACAGTCTCGTGGCTTCCTCAAGGTATTTGTTTTCTCATCCTTCTACTCAGCACACAACTACCTCGAACGATTTCTTCATCCAAAGCGATTCGGCATTACAGATGATTAGTTCTGCATTACGCAAATCGCAGAAAACTCCTGCTGCAGCAAATTGTCTGCGAACACTGGACCTGAACTACTCGTCGTTGATTCGCAGTGCTTATGAAGCCTTGCAGAAAGCATCTGAAGAAGAGTTGGAAGAAGGAGAAGAAGTATCGGTTGACCTCAAAGAGAGCCACGATGTTCAGGAGACTTTGATTGCATTGTATCGAGGCAAGAGATTACGAATCTCCACTCTGATCGACTGGCCTACTGTATCTGAACTGCGAGTCTAAGATGTAGGACATCTCATCGGTAGCAGCTCCCCACTTTATCTCCCAGATTCTGGACTCAAGTGCAGACATTTCTTATGCGATCTTACCTCTCTATCAGTCTCTGCTTATTTTCGAAACGGTTGAAGTATTCGTTTACGCTTCTGTCAAGTTCTAGAATATTCTTATTCTGTTCTGCCCCTCCTGGGAGTATGCCTGCAGATTTATCAAGGGAATCCATCTCCTGATCTGTCCTTATCACGAAATCGACCAACGAACCCTTGACAAGAACATCACGTCAATCACCGTCCAGGTGCTCTTCTCGTTTATCCTCGACACGACACAACCCACAAAGCTCCGCCTGCAGGCTGAGAACGTGCTTCTTCAGCTGGCTGTCCTGTCGATCAACAATGCTGATCATCTCAAAGAGAGTCTTTTTATTCAGCGCTTCTCTCCTGCCATATTTAGATACGTGGACACGATTTGCATGTATGGAGACAAACTAACCTCTGAAGCTTTGCAAGTGTTCATCACCTGGTTTGCAAAGCACATGACAAATACGGACTATTTCTGGCCCTGGCAAAAATGGTACTACTTGTAGCATTGATCGAGGATAGGGAACGAGTATCTCAGTATCCTGTGGCGTCTTCCTATCATGTGATTATCTCTGAATTCATGATTGCATGTTCTTCTCAAGATACAGAAAACACTCTCACCAGTCATATACCCGAAATGGTTCTTCGTCTCCGTGAAATCGGCCGATTCAACCCTACTCAGCCTATTCGTGATCAGAGTCGTGTTGTTCGCTCGTTCTTATCTAGATGCGGAATACGTTGAACACATCCGACGTCTGCTTCAAGAGAAGAATCTACAGAGCAACTTTGAAAAGTTACTGGCTGAGCAGTACAATGGACATGGCTACTTCGGTCGTGAGCTGGGAATCGTGCTGCTCGCTTGTCTGCATGAGAAGGATATTGGTAAGATCTGCGAGAGCTTCAGACGCTATTCCGGGATTCTGAAGTTACTAGTGGTGGATCGTCAGTTGATGGTAATCGAAGAAGTGTTTGCAGAAGCGTATCGCAACTATGCAGCAACGACGATTATGATGCGTGAGCTTGTATCTTTGGAAGTGGTGTCTATTCAGGACTATCTTCACTTCCTGCGTATCACAAATACAAATCACACGATGTAACAAATGCGAGGAGAATACATTCTAGTTTCTATTATTGGACCATTCTGGATATGTTGCTGCAACTCACCAACTCGACTGAGAGTTATGTCGATGTGTTTGAAGTGGTTGCAGTGGGGTGAGTGAACTGTAGACTCTTCTCGACCTTCATAATAAAATCAGTTGTACTTCGAACGCATCTTTTATCGTGTCGTTCATTGAGCAGATGATGAAGCACTACAAGATTAAAGTAATGAAAGAGTGAAGGTTAAACGTAGTTTACAAAGCGTGATGATTACGCGGAGTTCATCCCACAAGTGAAAGATCGTGTTCTTTCTATGAAATTGCAGCAGGCTCGTTCTAACGATATGGCTCGCTATTTAATACAGATCCAATAGTAGTGTTTGTTCAACATTATTGATGATACAAAGCATATTTTCTGTTTTTCTTAGATGAAATCTTTAACAGGATTGGAAGAACTGAAGGGTTTACTCTTTGTATCCTATGTTCGGCGAAAGAAGACAAAGAAGGTGATAGCTGCTCTACTGTCTGGAGCCAGCGTGTTTGTACCGCAAGATTTGTCTCTCCCTATTTCATTAAATAAAAATGATATGTGTAAAGAACGAAGTGATCTCTAATTCCCTAGTAAACCATATAACGACTGTTGTAGATGATTACCATTATAGATCTATTTCTGGAAAAAAGATATGTATGATTGGGAACGAGATACGAACTGAGGATGGCTTTCCTGAAGTACGATTAATTAACTATTCTAGACAATATCTATTGAAAAAGGAGGAGGTGTGTGAGGTTTTTGGTTTGACAAATCTTAAAACAGAATTACCCCCTTCTTTTCAGGTGATTGTATATATTATTAATTTTCCATTTGTTTGTGTGTCTAGTTTGAATGACCAAATAGGAGCGTGGAGTTGTTTGCCCTGTCTCGGAGGAACTTATGACCTTTGAGCAACTCTCTTCGTATATGAATTATCTGGGTTTACATACTGCCATAAATCCTCTAGTTTACCGACTTGTTCGCTCTCTTTCTCCTTTTTGTTCAGATTTGTCAGGTCGACCAGCGAGCAATTCCCTCTATTCTCTTCGATCAATCGCAGTTGACCATATATCGTCCAAGATGTCTCTCCACATGGTAAAAGTAACACTGCGTGAACGCGGACGTATTTTTCTCTACGCGGTGAATGAAACAGCTACTGCGCTGTGCAAACGTTATCCAGAGAATCTGGATAGAAAGCAGGCTGTGGCCTATGTATGCTTGTGATGTGTTTGTAATCTACAGACTCTCCACCAGTGTCTCTTCCGAATCATTTCTCCGCAGATTGTAAATATGTTGTTTGAGAGGTGCCGAGACGAGGTAATCCAATTTGATAATGCTCGATCCAATCTCTCGAGTTTATCACTTCAAGACTTGCACGTACCCTTAGACTTCGTCTGTAATGTGGGGACAAGCTGATGAGTTCATATCTAGTTTATGCCTGCTCTTGCGCAGTTCAACTGTTCTTATTTTGAGTTCAATTACCATCTTGATACGGTGCTGCCTCTTTCTGTTCTACAGTGTTGGAATCAGTTATTGACTGATATACGCTATGGAATCAATATGGATATGCAGCGAAATAAGAAGAAGGCTCATTTAGCAAATGCTGCCTTGTCAACTGATGACATGATTTCTCTTGTAATCTACATTCTCATCAAATCGTAGGAACGTCGTTATAGAGTTAGGAATAGGAATCTATCATCCTCTCTACCAGTTCATCTGGTTCTCGTTGATGCCTTTTCACCTTGCGAGTTGGCACGGTCTATTCTAGGTTATGCATATGGAGTAATGGACACTGCAGTCAATTGGATCATTAAGAATGGAACAAAACGGCCGTGTATTTGTTTGTATAACAAGCATCTCTTATAATACAAGACAGCATTTGAATGGAATAGTACTAGTGATCAATCGTTTTATCGAACCCTACATAATTCTTCCTCCACATTCATCACCTGATCCTGCGATAGTGGGATGATCGAGGACTACTTCAATCCACTTTTTCTCCAAGTACGCTCCTACTACTATTCCCTGGGAACCAAATGGAATAGTTGCATGCTGAACGACTACTACACGAGAACCCAATTGAGGACAAGGACAGCTAATCGAACTCTCTGGATAAATGTGGTATTGACTTTCTCGCTGAATTAGGTCTTTCATATCACAATCTGCTTTTATGCTTATCTGTTTCGGGACTTCCATTCTGACAATAGCCTCATAGTCTTCAGAGCAAACTGAATAGTAATCGTATGGAACAATGCTATTTTTTTTCAAGTTTTGATTAATCCAATGAGACATTCTGTTTATCTTATCTACCTACACATCACAATCTAGTTATATTCAAACAGATGGATTTACAAGTACAGGCTTACCACGACTAGCCTTATTTGTCACATCGTTTCCAAATCGCTGCATAAACTGTTCTGTAAAGTCTATTGCAGCTTTTGACAACTGATACTCTCCTTCTTCTGAAGTGTCTTTCACTGCTAGGGGGGAATAATAGGATAAAGGATAAGCAGGAAACTTTGCGAAGTGCGATGGATCACATCGGGCATATCCTTTCATGACCAATTGTTTGGGTTGTTGAATGAATCCAAACGAAATATGAAGTTGTGTGTTGGGAATGCTCCAATTTCTCCAGAGACGAGAAACAGCCCTTTCATATGTGTCTGATTTCTTCTGAAAATAGTCAGATTTATTAACCCACTTTTCACTGTGGATACTTATCTCCGGCTTTGGGGTATATTGCAAGTCCACTTGAACGCTTGTCCCATCAATTGCAGTAATAATTCCATGCGATCCGTGATATTCTGAAGATTTATTCCAAAAAATCACTTCAGAACCAACCTGCATTTCTAAAGCAGAATAATTGACTAATGAAAGAGATCCATTGATTGGACTATTTGCCGACATTCTGGTTATGAGTGAGTAAGGATAGTAAAATAACTGATTATCAAGTTGTGGAATTACAGTACGATTCTTGAGTGTACGTATAATAGCAGAAACAGGACGAAGGAGAACAAGAATATTCTCATCACTCAGATCAATATGAACTCTGTATTTAGAATAATCTGCTGCTCGGTCTTTAATAGCATCCATAATATTGTTGAATTCCTTCTTATTCTTCAATCTAAACGCATTCACAGATGTTGTTAAATCACACCCATAATCGATAGTTCGAATTCCCTCAACGATTGCCATTTTCTGAAAAGGATAATCATAGAACACAATTTTCCTAAATAATTTCTCCCCTAATTCTCGAATCGATTCTAAAGTAGTAATAAATGGATAGTTGGTTAAGTCGCGTTGAATAACTGTACTATATATACTTTTCTTCTCTTGAACTGCTCGCTTATGCTTTAGCGACGAACAGATTGGGAAAAGGGAAGGAAATATTGACTTTTTTCCGTTTGGATCGCTTGTGCTAATGAGTGCAACTACTTCCGAAAAGGATGCAAATCGATCAACTTTACAATGACAGTCAGATATTGTTGGGAAAAAAGAACAATTCAGTGGTGATATCCACTCACTTTGCTCATCTGAGTAGGAGAAAAGGTAGTACACCTCTTTTTCATTACGGATACGTTCTGCCTCAGTGAGTGAAGCATCACACTGACTATTCTTGACTGCCTCCACTACTTTTTCCTCTTCAATGAATGGTAGCAACACCACTTTTCGGAATGATCGGAAATCTCCATCCAAATCTGTACAGAATTCCATCGAGTAATAGGAATGAAGCGGAGACAGCGGATTTGTAATCAGTCGAGCATAGGAAGGGGGAAGTAAATAAGCAGCAGTTGGAGGAAGACAGCAGAGAAGATGGATAAATGGACAGAATGGTTCACCTAAAGTAAATTGAGGTGCATCACTTTATTTCAAATTTGAATTCAAAAATACGACAAATACATAGCAAGGTCACCTGGATAGGGAGCATAGTGATAACGATATATCCATGACCACGATGGAGTAGTGTCAGTAAAGTAACGAAACACCCAGCAAATACCATGATAGTATTCAGTACAAATCGACCGAATTGCATCTTCACCTAGAAGATAGTAAATTGTATATATTCTCACTATCATCAATTCCACATTTCACTCGATAGTACAATGATCGATAACTCTCATAGGAACCATTATATCTATTCTCTGATATTTCCTTCAAAAGACTCTCGTATTTGTGAAGCATCTCCTGCCCACCTGTTGTATCTTTTATCAAAGTCTTGATATTCCATTCCACTATATGCTGAAGCGATTCAAGTAGAGAGTTTTTTAGACCAGTAAATGAAGATTTTGATTTTTTTTCAATGTGATAAAGGATCCATTGAAATGCAGTCAAATCAAGCGAATTATCATTGATAAGGAATGTCTTCTTATCCCTTAAGAACAATCGGTATGTTTCTAAGAGAATAAGAATATTGTCAACACAGGAGTAAAGGAAAGGTAAGTGAGGAATGAAGTCATTTCCATAGAGAATCATCAAGAAAACATATCCATCTATGATCCGTTGATAATCTGACTTGTCGATCCAGGGCATATCTGCAGTAAAATCTGTTTTCAAGTAATCTTTTAGAACTGAAATATGGATGAAATACATTTGCTATATAACAGTAAACAATCAACGATACATGATTTTGGATCTCGACATCTGACTGGAAGTAGTGTTCATGATACATAATATCAATATTGGTGCATTCCAACAACAGAGTGAGCAAAATGAAATCTGCGTCATTCCCAAAGATCAAATTTCGGTGGTTTTTGTTGAATGTCCCCTCTCGAATCGACTCTCTCAAGTAATCCATGATTTTCTGCTCGCCTTCTCCTGGACAACGATGAGAGGAATAAATGATTTTCAACTTTTTCCAAGCAGGATCGGAAGAGAGCCTTGTTGCAATGTAGTACTTTAGAATTGAGTTCAGAGTCTCCATGAACTCAGTTCCGGGGCTTATCATGTTCTTATCAAACGCATGCCCATCAGAGGAATGGTCCGTTTCTGGATCTGCAGTGAATCGGCGTTTTCGTTGCTCTGTTGCCTTGCACCTTGGGACAGTTCCATCTACAGAGAGGAATAAAAGCCTCTGAGGATTAATATACATCACTATTTTATCGATTTCAGTAATGATGAGAGAAGCTATCTTTTCGAATCTCTCTTCACTAAGAGCGATATTGCAGTTTCTGATAACATAATGAATAACCGTATTAAGGTCAATAAATAGATTATCGTACTGAGGTAGCAGAGAAGATGAATAAACAGTTTCTACAGATAGAGGATAGTACGATTTAATAAATGACACTAAGCTAGGAACACCCATTATTTCTTTGTGGATGGTTTTTAATTATTGTTTATTCACTTTTGTACAGTAAAGTATAGTCAATGTACGAAGAGAAAGAGAATCCCAGTATTTTTTGAATGGGTATATTTCTTCGAGAAAACAATCTGTCTCCATAGATGGGGTCGACTACGATTATATATTTTATCAGGGAGATCATAAAAATGAGTATCTAACGTATCCTTCAGGACATACAGGAATTGTGAAACTTTACAAGTACGGTGTTCTTACAATGAAATGGGAGATCAGTAATGGAAAGCGAATTGGCAATGTGACTGTGTATGACAATGGTTGCGTAGTTTTGGAGGAAAGTTGGGACAGCATCTTTGGAGACAACGACTCTGTCTCTTTGGTGAACACAATGAGTGGAATGAAGATGTCCGTCGAAGATAGTGTTACTCATCATCTGCTCTACTTTGGAGACTATAATTCCGAAATGAAGAGACATGGTTATGGCATTGAGTTTGACTCCGAATCAGGACAGGAGTTGTTTGAAGGAAAGTGGGAGAATGGTGAGTTAACATGCATTCTGAGGACGTTTGAGGACGGGAAGATGATTGAGTACAAGGAGGACACCTGCAAGGACGATCTGAGTCAATGCTGTCCTGTCTACATAGGAGGCTACAGGTTTGACGAGGATCATGTACGCTTTATGCGGCATGGAGATGGCTGTCTGCTCGATGAGCACACACGCACGGCGTCACGACGATGCAAATGGGAGATGGGGGAAGAGGTTAGCGGGGTGAACATGCATGGGGGACTGTATTCGAATCACGTGACCGTAACAAAGGAATCTGAACTCGCAAGTGTCCCTTGGAATGTGAGCGAATTGACGATCGAATCGAAATGTTTCAACCGAGAGACTTCCTTTGACTTTTCCGTTTTTAGCGAGTTGCGGACACTGACGATAGGGAGCAGATGTTTCAAAAACATAAACGTGTTTGCGATCGATCGTTTCCCCTCTCTGCGGTGGATAAAGATAGAAGAAGAAAGCTTCACTCGTGTCCGGAAGAATGAGACATGGAATAAAGACGAGATCCTTGAGTTATCCTGCTCTTTTTCCATCTCCAATTGCCCACTCCTCCGCTCCATCGACATCGGTCCTTTTAGTTTTATGAGCTATGGAGGCAAGTTTGAGTTGAGCAACTTGCCTGCCTTGACTTCAGTCACGATCGGAGACTCGACCAATTCTTCCAACTTTTACTATGCCGACTTGTTAATTCAGGGTAATCGTAGGGAGCTGTGTGAACAGCAGATCTTCCGAAACTGGAATCATTGTTCTTCGGGAAGAATTCATTCCGGTACTCTTCGAGAGCAGTGATCAAAGGTATCCTCGGGAGGTGATGAAGAGTAGATCTTCCTCAGTTGCGTTCTATCTGTCTCTGCTCTTCCGCTTTGCGAGGCCTGGAAAGCATTATCTCCATAGAGAGTTGCTGTGAGGGGGTTGTCTTCTGTAGATCTTCCTAATCTTACCGAATTCACTGCTGAAAAGAATAACTTCCTTTCTGTGAATGTTGCTGTTATTAACGGTTTGGGTGAATGGGATGTGTAATTTAAAGGCATTCCTAAATCACTTCAAGCAGAAGTGCTTAGTAGTTTCGAGCGATGCAAAACGCTATCTTATGATTCTTCATGATTCTATCATTGTAGTTTTGTTTGTTAAACGAACTGATGTTTCTCCTTGGCTTAAATTGTTTGAATAAAACAGCTGTCAGAAATCAGCCTGTTTTTGGTTAGACGTTTCAATCTCGTTTTCTCATGTTCTGTCCATCTCTTTGGCCATGGATTCAGCCAGCAATAAACAGAAGGGTACAAAGCCGAGAATGAATGGTAAAAAGAGACAATTCAAACAGAAAGGGAGAAATTCCTTCAAGGACAGAAAAGAAGGAAAAAAAGAATTCGGGAAAAGGGAATCAAAGGTCGATCGAGAGATCCGTGAAATAACACAGCTTCAGAAACAGATCGAAGAGCTATCTGCTCTTCCTGAAGAGGAACGGAAGAATATTAAAAAGTTTTCCAGTCTCCCTATATCAAACTACACAAAGAGGGGTTTGACGGAGGCTGGATTTACTGAGATGACAGATATTCAGCAAGAATCTCTGATCAATTCGATCTTAGGGTAATTCAGAGCGAGGATTGAACATCTAGACGTGATATTCTGGGTTGTGCCAAAACAGGCTCTGGGAAGACCCTTGCGTTCTTGGTTCCGGTGCTGGAGTGTCTTTATCGTGAGCGATGGACGACGGAAGATGGAATTGGTATCGTGATCATTTCCCCCACTCGTGAATTGGCGATGCAGGTAACCTTGAGTACCATTCCTCATTTTTATACTTTCGATGTGCTCTGCACCATCGGCAAGTACCATAGTTTTTCTGCCGGTCTCGTGATAGGAGGCAAGGACTTCGAGGAGGAGCAGAGACGGATTCTAAGCATGAACATCCTTGTGGCGACGCCAGGTCGATTCCTGCAACATCTGGAGCAGACTCCAGGGTTCGACTGCTCGAACGTTCGTGGGCTGGTGTTGGACGAAGTGGACCGGTGCTTAGACATGGGGTTCAAAACCACGATCGACAACATCGTGGACGCTCTGGGCACCGACAGACAGACTCAGCTGTTCTCGGCGACAGTTGATGAGGAGGTGAAGAAGGTGTGGTTTTGGATGTCACGTGATTCATAGCTAGCAGCATCACTTCTCACGAACCCAGTGATGATCAACGTGACGTCCGACGATGACTACGCCACTCCCTCAACACTGGTATTCTATTTCGGCCACTTTTACCTAGACACAACGCTACGTGGTGTGCGATCTTTCGCACAAGGTGGAGCTTCTCTTCAGCTTCATCAAGTCTCATCTTCGCAGCAAAACTCTCGTCTTTGCATCTTCTCGAAAAGAGGTCCGTTTTCTCTTCGAGGCGTTTCGTCGACTGAAGCCAGGAGTGCCTCTTCTCCACCTCCATGGGAAGCAGAAGCAGACCATGCGTACATACACCTATTATGACTTCGTGCAGAAGGATCATGCTGTGCTTTTCTGTACTGATGTCGCGGCGCGTGGCATCGATTTCCCCGCTATTGATTGGGTTGTTCAGTTTGACTGTCCCGAGGACACTGCGACATACATCCATCGTGTGGGTCGAGCAGGACGTTTCAGAACCAAAGGAAACTCGCTGCTGTTTTTGCTACCTGAGGAGGAGAAGGCGTTTCTCCCGATGATGGCAGATGCGAACATCCCTTTGAAGCGGATCGCTGTGAATCCCAGTCGCACACAGAGCGTCACAAACCGACTGATGGAAGAAGTGGCGCGTGATGAGGAGCTGGGACAATTAGCTGCGAAGGCGTTCCAGAGCTATGTACGAAGTGTGTACTTAGCGACGAATAAGGAGCTGTTCGACGTCCGCAGACTGCCGCTGGATCGATTTGCTGAGGTAGTTGCAGGAGAAGGGATGAATTGTAGTCGTTGGGTCTTGGAGTTGTGCCGAATCTTAACTTTTTGAAGAAGAAAAAGAAGAAGGTGGGTTCCTATGCCTTGCAGCAGCTGCAGGAAGAAATGGAGAAGGAAAAGGAAGGTGCAGAGGCGAAGGAAGAGTTGCATCGCGAAGTGTCAAGCGATGATGACTTGCTCCAGAAAACAGGAAAAAGCACTGCAGATGCGCCCGAGATTTCGCTGAAGTTGCCCGAGAAGAAGCAGAAGCGAAGGTTCCGAATCTCCCCGGACGGAGAACCAAGTGCGAAGAGTATTCGGTTCGACGATGAGGGACGTCCTATCCAGGAGGATCGTAGAGTGGTGGATGTGGAAGAGGTCCAGAACGAGATCGGAGAGAAGGCTACTGTGAATCGGTTGGCTAACGTGAAGCAGCAGCTAATAAAGAGCGAGGAGAGAGACCGTGTGAGAGAAAGACAGAGAGTGAAGGAGAAGAGGATACTCAAGAAGCAGAGGGAGAAAGAGCTCAACAAGACAGAAGATGCACCTGTAGTACTTTTAGGCGAAGACGAAGACGACATGGAAGAGGAGGAATAATACATCATGTTTGATAGAAAAAACAATGAATTGTAACAAAACTTATGCAGACTCCATCTCGTTAGCTCCTTCCTCTTCAGGAACTTCACGAATGTACAGGACGTTGTTGCAACTAGACATCACAGATTCACACAACCAGATACCGAATCAAAACGTCTCCCAAAAGAGCACAGCTCTTTCCATCAATGTACTCCTCGCAACTGGTCAACTAAGAAATTAGAAATAAATGACGCGAGCAACCTGCAAGTTCATATATGAGTCAAACGACACAAGATGACCTAGAAAATAAAGCAAACAGAAAGCTTATACCTTGGTACTCCAATCCCCATTTCAGTTTGACACAGATCAATTTTCCTGTCATTTGCATGAGAAATGGCTTTGGATTCAAAAGGTCTTTCACCTACATTATTACATCTTCAAACAGATTTATTCTACAATTGCAGAGTTCATTGGTATGTCTTTTTTATCTATACTCACAATTCCGCGGTTATTTTGACCACTCTTTTTTCTGTGTCCAAACAAACAAACCAAGACAAAACGTAATTAGGATGGACGTCTATGATCCATTCGTCTTCCTGTAATCCAGCAATATCACAATTGACGACAAGGATATGATCCTTATTAATGAGTCTTTTAGCGATACTAGTCACGATTCCTCTCTTATAGTTCAGTTCTTCCGGATCTTCAATCTTCATTGTTCTCAATACCTCGCTCACTAGAGTCCCTAGAGTGATACCCATAAACTGTTCATCGGGCGTTTCTCTCATCGACTTTTCCCTCGCTTTTTGAATAAGAATAACCATCGCTTTAGCCATTCTCGAGTACTCCTCAAAGGTTACATGCTTGGTTTCCTGCTCGTTTCCTTCCACATTTCCCTCCATTTCCATGTCTTTCTCTTCGGCCCATTCATGAGTTTCGTCCAGCTGAACATCAGCAGACTCCACGTGAATGATAGACTGCTTTAACAATCGGCATGCCTCCTTCACAAATGCAGGAATCACGACATCACTCAGATGTACACGTGCAATCGCCTCGCTTAAACGAATCAGCGATTCTAACTGTCTCACTGTTATGCGATAAGAGGATTGTGCACGTGATCCGACAGAATCTCCTTCACGCAGAATTCGATACGAATCTACCAGTTGTTCTTGCGCTTCTGCAGTAAACTGAGGGTTGATTTGCTTGGCAAAGCTCACATAATACCTAATTTGTTCCATAGTAAAAAAGGAGCCAACTTCTTCATGGTATCGGCGTTGGCGAATTACATGACTTGCAATCTTTCGATCAATCTCACTATCTCCCTCATCTAAAATGACAAAAAAGAGGTCGAATCTTGACATCAAAGGAGCGGTAATTGCAATATTTTGTCGAAGAGGCTTTGTTCTATCATATCGTCCACCAATTGGATTCGCAGCAGCCAGAACCGCGGTTCTTGCATTCAGTGAAGCAGTAATACCTGCTTTTGTGATAGATATTGTTTGTTGTTCCATTGCTTCATGAATTGCTACTTGATCACTTGCTTCCATCTTGTCAAACTCATCAATACAACAAATTCCACGGTCACTCCGCATCATCGCACCTGCCTCTAAGCAGACTTCTTTTGTTTCGAAGTCTCGTGTCACACCCACCGTCAGACCTGCAGCAGAGGCTGATTTTCCAGATGTATAAATCGCACGTGGTGCGAGAGATGCCACATACTTTAAAAATTGGGATTTCGCAGTGGATGGATCTCCCACCAAGCAAATGTTAATATCCCCGCGAATTGATGCACCATCCGGAGTGCGTTTTGAAACTCCACCTACCAACTGGAGAAGAATTCCTCGCTTGATATCGCTCTACATGAAAGATGGCGGGAAAAGTTTACATGGCCATAAATAGTGGGGGCGATGGACTCAGCAAGCTTGTTGTAAATAATGTTGGCTTCGCGCATAGCCATAATTGTCTGCTTCATCACATCCGAAAATTCTGACGTGACGTGGAGATCTGTTCCTTCACAACGAATCGACGAGCAAAGAAAAGCCAGACGATAGGTTAGTGGTTTTACACCATGTGTCGTGACACTGGTAACTCCTTCGTTCACACCATGTAATATCGCTTGCTGGCCTTGTTTCCACCTTTCGTTAAAAACCACAAATAACCGTACTCTGCGAGAGGAGTGGACAACACGACCAAAGAACCGGTAGCAACAACACGGTCGCCTGGCTTCACCTGCTCGACGAGAGAGTTGCGTAGAATAAGATCCAAAGAACGAGGCATACTTCCCGCGGGAATTTCGGAGGTATTCTCCTGTAGTTTAACACGTTGCCAGTCGTCGAAAACAGACTCATTCATATTGAAGGTGAACTGGGAGCGGTTGTTGCAGTCGGGATTGGGACACATCACAGGTTTCGTGAAGTGAAACTGTTGATCCACCGATTTGATCTCGGTGTGACACTTGTCGCAAGTGAAGCAGCCGAACAGCAGTTCGGGCTTTACGTCTGTTGTACGTGTCACTGTACCCGAAATGGCAATGAGAGAGCCAATCTGCTCGCATCGAAGAGAACGTAAGGGAAGCTCGGTCCCTAAATTGGTGATGGACACAGAGACACGACGATCTTGCGGAATTTCATCTCCCTAGTATAAACACGAAAAACTAATAAAACAGTATCATGAATGTATTTGCGCACAAAATCTGCTGCTGCCTTCTCTAGACATGGCTGAACCTTGTGGAAGTGAGCTCGAATACTCTCGGCAAGATCGACATTGACAGTTCTCAACTGCTGAAAGTCGACAATAAGTGTCGTGGTGTCTTTGTTTTTGTCATTTTCAATATTATCGGCAAATTCCTAAAAGCTTATGGCTATCACCAAAACACGAACATTATCCACATACATATTTTCGTCATCCCGTAGAGACTCCTCTTGCTCTTCTTGATTTGGACTACCCATTAGATCTAACGTTCGACTACTACTGCTTTAAATACTCCGCAAACTGCTCTTGGATGGTATTTAAGAAGGGATCGCCCACGATGCCCTGTCGGGGATTCTCTGGCACATCCACCATTTTAAATAGATACTATTTTCACTACTCAATATTCAAACGCTGGAAATTTTCGCATGTGCAAATGTGACAAACAAACAAAAAACAGCATTTTCCTTAATTTCGTAAAAATCCCAACTAATGACCGAAGCTGGACTTTCTCTTGTATCCCAAAACTAAGTCGATATCTATTTAACAAATCATCTCCATGCCTACTCCAATTCCGCCAATTCTTTGAACAGATAAGCGTCAGCAGAGGGAGGAAGAGTCACTTCCTGTAGTTTCGTCACCAGCTCTGTGAGAATGTCCGAAAGCGCGTACATTTTTCGCTGTTGCAAATCCTGCAGCGTATTCACCGCCTCATTGAATCCTTGAGAAAACAGAGTCTTCATTACCAGCTCTATGTCGCTGGGCGATGGGGACCCTGCACTCTTATACACAGTTTCAGCAGCCACGCTTCCAAACGCCATCGATGTCGCCTAGATGCAATCGTCTCACCAAAGCAACCTGCGCGATATTGATGACTCGACGCATGTCTCCGTGAGAGAGAGCCAGCAGAGCCTCAACTCCGTCTTCAGTGAAGGAAACGCTACGATGGAGAGTGATGAGCATTGCCACTTTTCCTGCTGCAGAATGTACAGCAAACGACTCCGGATCAACTCTGGATTGAGCGGCTGGAAGCGGAAGCGAGTGCAACGCGACTGCAACGCAGGAATGATCTCAGAGACATAGTTGCAGATGAGACAGAAGCGCGTGTTCTGAGAGTATTTCTCGATGACTGTATGAAAGGGAAAATGAAATCGTACTTCGACGAAGAGCAAACTGAGCAGCATTTGTCATGTTGTCTGCTTCGTCGAGAATCACCAGTTTGACTCCAGAACTGAAGAGCTTTTTGGTGCCTGCAAAGACTTTGATTTGCTCACGGACGACGTCAATACCGCGGTCATCGGACGCATTTAACTAGTTTATACGTGCCTTCCATACATTACTTCCAAAATCATGCTGGAATGGCTGCTACCATATAACATCTTTGCACAAGCCATAATAGTCGTTGTCTTTCCAGTACCTGGAGGTCCATAAAATAGTAAATGAGGGAGGCGATTTCCTTCGATGAAACGTTTGACTATTCTTGAAAACGCACCTGCCTGCAGTACGAGTAGCGACAATATCATCTTGAGAAATGACATTGTCTAAACTAGTGGGGCGATACTTCTCAACCCAAGGGAGTGAATCATTCTGTTCAAAGTCTCCTCGACTTGGTTGCGTATTTCTATAATCTGAGTCCATGCACTATATTCAAACTCTCCCTCCACTTCCATATTCCGATGAAATCAATGATCCTATGACGGATCCTGCTCATTACCATAGGTAAGTAACAGCGATGTTCTCTGTATACAACTTCGTAAAGTACTTTCCAACAAACAAAACAATCATCCACTTCAAAACACTCCTCCATGTTATACAGTAGCATTTGGATCACTTGCTCGTCTTTTAGAATATTTGTGTGTGCTGTTTTTCCGATCAGAGACCCAAGCGAGAAGTTGATATTCTACAACTCACTTTTCCCTCCATTTCAAACATCATAATAAACGTCGAATTTCTTCACTTTTGTCCAACAGTCTTCGCGCTGAAACTCTTTCCAGAATGAAGTTACCATTTCTTGGTAGACACTTCCCTCCAAACCACATGTACGTAGGATGGTGGGATTTGTCTCAGCCCTTTCGCTATGAAAAGGAACAAACGTATCTTGAAATGACGAAAACAGGTAGAAATAGCGGAAATAAGATAGGTCTACAAAATACCCTCATTCTATGGAATACCTGAATTTTGAGACATTCGATATAGTAAGCTGTTCCGCGGATTTTTGTCATCTTTCAGCAATAGTTCATCAACCAACTGGGATGAGTTTACAAAAGAGAGAAACCGAGAACCCCAGTCAATGGATCGTTTTGTGAATGTAACTCCAAAATGAGGTGCATTGAGTGATAGAAATAGATGAAAGAATTGGGTATAAGGAGTCAACAGAGGATTATGAAAGGCCAATCGTAGAACGATGGCTCCTAACGAGTGACCCAAAAAAGACACCTTTTTCAGCTTTTGTTTAGGAGGTAGCTTCATGGATTGCAAATAACTGCTGATTTCCTGTGCCACTTTGGATGCCAGAATTACCAGAGATTTTTCTGTGGAAGCGCAGGATTGCAAGGCAATCACTTTGAGTGAGGGATACTTCAAATTAAGCAGAGAAATAATACGGCGCATGTCAGAGGGAGATGCCTACAAGATCAATGCCACTTCCTTCCTATACTCGAAATCCATGTAGAACGAAGAGAACATGGAGAGGAGGAGGATTTGGGTCCATCAAACAATAGGGACATCGGCGCACATTACTCAGATTCATATGATGGCAACTAGGATTAGGACATGTCCATGTAGAGGGAGTCCTCAAATGAGGGGAATTGGGGGTACTAAATTCCGAAACTCCGTAGCGATCAATCAATAATAAGGGACATGAAGCCAAAACCCCATCTTCCAACGATGAAACAACTAGACTGTCGTTGTGCATCATATTAGTCATGATCGTATCACTATCGATAACAACACAATTTTTGGAATACGAAAAATAGGCACTGTGCCTGACGGTGTCAAACATCGCTTGATGATCCTCAAGAATATTGCAACTCTAACAATAACTCCATTCCCCTGTTCTACTTCACCGCTCAAATCTTTGACACTCAGTCGATTTAGTAGAATGAATCGACTGTAGAAGTCTCTCAGATTTCTTTCATGAACCATGTGCAACTGCTCTACCATCACTCCTACACACTCCCGAATAACCGCGGTTAATCGATCATGCGCCTCCCATAACTGTTGCGAACATTGCGACAATCCCTCCGCCAGCAACTTGGCGAAAGAAATTTCGATATGTTTCAAATCGCTAACACTCGACTCCATCCAATCATCAGCTGATAGTGAACGACGGATATCCACCGGGAAATCCTCATTTTTGGCCGGAGAACGGACCAATGGAATTTCGAAGTGAAACTCCACTGGTCCACTAATCTCGGTCAAAGAATCGCGGATGGAAGTCTGCTGCCGTGGAGATCCGCAAGGACTAAAAAAAGGATCTGGGGGGAGCGGTGAGGAAGGAGAATGAAAAGACATGTGGAACCTTCCCTTGGTTAAGAGAGTGTCATTTGAAGGTGTCGAAAAAGGCTCTAATTTTGCTATTGAGGGGTCATTGGCAATGCGATATGTTTGATAGTGGGAGAGAATGATGTTGATGGAGTTCGCGATATCGTAGTAACTTCTACGCAGCGCTGTATAGAAACGAGTCGACACATCGCGCCACTTTGATTCGACAGCCGTGTAGTTCTGGATAGGAGAGAGGAAGGAAGAAATACATCGCAATCAGAAAACAAATACTCGTCAAGAGTCTGTGGCTGCATGACGATCTCCTCATTCTCGACGTCTGCAACAGTCTGGTGGTATCGAATGTCCACTAGAGAGCACGTGATCACTCCCTTTAACTCGCATAAGCCCTGCTGAGAAAAGACCAGACGGAGGTAGTTAAACTCAGATCCGTTGCTAGTGTTCGAAATAGAGATTGTCTGCGAACCAATGAACTACTTGAAAAATACGGAGCAATACTACGGTGGCTTTCTCCGCATATGCAGACACTCTCTTGTCGTTCTGGATGGGCTTGTGAAAATATAGTTCAACTACAAACTCAAGGGAAGTATCATCACAATGTTGGTAGGGAACCTCCACACGCCAACAACAGGAGTCTCGTAGAGAGGCTTCCTCTCCTGCATAGCGAATAAGGATACTTCGTGAGACAAAAACATTCTCCTCCACGTCTACGGAACATGGCTTGTAATATGCCTCAGAGTCGGAGATCTATATAGAATCCAGAAAAAATCCGCTACAACTCGATTATGACAAAGATTAGCTTTGATACATGGCTGAGAATCGCAAAACATAATGCGGCCTGTATCCTTCGAATTTAATCGGATCCTAAAGAAGTAGATTCTATTACTCACCAGTAAACACCGATTCCAACCCTTGATGAAGGAGACCAACATTTCGAAAAATATCAAAATCCATAAATACTACAAAAACAGCATTTAGCGACATGACCTGTATTGAGTTCCAGATCACTAAATGCAATCTCCCTATAGATCTGAGAAAAGACCGAGTATAATAATAATAGAATTCCCACTCTAGAGGGATCCCACAAATTAGAAATTGTTTCTAACAAACAGATTATAAAAGACTACAAAAAGTATTGAAAATCAAACGGTTTCCTATTCATCCACCTGACTAAGTCTCGCGTATTCACGACAATATCGGAACCCTACATTGGAAGCGATCATCACTCCTACAATCACATCGAACCGAATCGCAGGCACTAAATCATGCTGTAGCAACTGCATAACTTCCTGTCTTGCGATTTTTGTTCGAATCACAACAGTCAGATCGTTCACTGCGCCATCATCAAATCGTGCCCGCATATCACGAAACAGTTTCATTATCCGCATTCGACACGATGACGCAGGTAGCAGTCTGCACTGTAACACTATTCCTAATGTGGAAACGTGGAAACTACCAAGTTGTTGATGGTGAACGTCCATGTCAAGAGTGGAATCATATTGGCTGCAATACTCCGAGATAGCCCGAATTCCGTCGTTGTACTGAATCTCCTTTGCTCGGGCAGTAATTACCTCCACTCTACATCACACCCAACATCGCAGTAGTACTGTTCCTTCGTTAGTGAAACTCCCTTTGAAGTGCACACCGATTGTACTTTGGAAACCACGTTCTTCCAATTCGGAAGTGTGTCGTACAACTCGCAGAGAGCGAAGAAATCAGCTTCGCGGAGATGTATGTCGTCGCGCATCATTTCACTTCGGATGGACGACACACCTTCCGTTTGCTGCTCCTTGCAGAACGATCGCAGTACAGCAGAGTATGCAGTATACTGGATTTTGACAGGAGCCTCGTTCGACTGCTGTCGCTGGAGATTGAGAGACTGGATCGTCTGGAAGGTCTGGATGCACTCTTTGTAATATCCCCCTAGGTACAGACCATCCAGAAGGAAACTGTTGATATCAGGAAATCGATAATTGGAATTCCGGAAAAGGGTCAGAATTGGTTCCGCTTTTTCATGATTGCCACAGCAAAGATAAGCACGAGCGAGCCGCCCTTTGTAGATGTAGAGAGATTGGACACGATGGGAAACATAGTGAGGAATGCGGTCGAGCATCTCGCAGTCTTTCTTTATACTGCAAGCAAACAGTAGCCACAGCACAGTGGACTCAGAGAGCTCGGGAAGCTACAGATTAGATGCAGGAAAGACAACGACCAAGTTATGGTCCATGCAGTACTCCACAAAGGAAATAGAACGCTGAAAAAACTTCTCGCGGACAAAAGAAGAAATAATGTCTTCCACTTCCTACATGTGAGGAAGTAACGAGTCTCGCTTACCTGCGTGGTAAACGGCTGGTTGAGATGCAAGATCTCGGCAGTCAGCATTTTTCTCTAGAATCAAACACAGAAACAACGCCATACCCTTTCGATACTCAATTTCTTCGCCTTTAGGTCACCAATTATTTCTGCCTTTGTTCGAATGACATTTGTCGGAGGGTATTTCTTCAGAATCCGATCCATCAACTGTCGCGACTGTTCCGAAAATTGGCGCATTGGAATCGAGTTGCATGTACGGCAGGCAAAATCGTATCCGTTAATTTGACCATAACTTGTGTATACTCGTGGATAATTCAATAAACCTGCCGAGCAAATCCCTCGAATACAGTGAGTTCGAAAGAATCCAATAGACTGCCTCGAAACCGCCGAGAACATGAGTTTTTGATCGCTGAAAGAAGACGAGATTTGCGATTTTCTGGTACTTTTGGCGATACTCCTTTCTTTTGTTGATATTCCTAGAATCCATTCTAATATGCGATTTGAAAAGACCCCATTCCTAGGTTCATTCGCATATGTTGTAGGGGAGATCAACAATTGGACTTAGCGAGTAGGATGAAGGAACGATTGGGATCGTCAGTGGTTATCGGCATGACGGAAGGCAGACAATCCTTTTTGATACTAAACGGGATTGTCTTGTTGTTTGTGACTCATCTCAACTCAAACTCTATGGAGCTGAACATTCAAACTGTGTTGTAGACAGCTTGCTGATTCCAACACTCAAGTTTTATGCCTCTTTGCGTGTTGACTCTCTTTATGGGAATAGTAAGGGTTTAAGCGATTTAAGTTCGTGTTCTCTGAGTGTCGATGGGATCTGTGACCGCAAACAACCATTATTCGATTATTCTTTTCAAAATGCCGCTTTCATGAATTTTTTCCCTGTATTTTACATCGTTTCTTTTGAATTCAGGGAGATGCTGGATTTGACCAACTTTTACGTGAGCAGTCCCTCATAGGGTCTGATTTTAACTGTCTGATGACCTGTCTCTTTCCTTGCAAAGCAATTCCTTCTTCGCTATATCCCTATTTTTCTGAAATAACAGTATTACCTTGTTATGGTATATTTTGTAGAAACCGTTGTTTAGCCCTCCTTTGATCCAATTATTCATTTATTCAGACCACTCGGATCATTGCCAACCCTTTACTGTGCTCTCTCCTTTGCGAGGGTCTGTGTTGGGACAGAGTATATTCGCTGCGAGTGACTTCGTGAATGCCTCGCTGCTTTCCAAATCTCCTCAGTCCATCGTACTCATCATAATGGAGTTTCATTTAGGATATTCAGTTTACAAAAGGCATGTACAGTTCGTTTCATACATTGGCTGTTTCTCCCTGTTTTTCGGTCCTAACCTTCTTCTTGGTATTCATAAGTAAAGCGTTTTTATTTAGATTATTCATGATCCGATGGTAGCACAAAAATGGAGGGAAATATCGCAACAAAACGAATCTCTTCTTTCACTGTTAAATCTGCTTTTTCTCGATCCTGTTGTGGGTTCTATCTGCTTTGACCCTCTTGTGAGTATGGCTGCACATGTATAGTAGGATACTGAGAGACGTCTCACCATAGTTATTTCATGAAAACACCGTCACGTGCCTTTCGACCAATCAACATAGAGTGTGAAGATGGTGAAACTGAGGTGGAAGTTTCATTCCCCATAGTGAGAGAAATGGGTGTTTCTTCTGTTGAAGCATACATCGAAGCCAAGTATTATCATCATCATGACACGAGCGAGCATGAGTTGGATGATAGCGATAATACTGTCCAGGATAAGCGATTCGAAATTGATTCGTTTGTTAAAAATGGAGGAACGTTTATTGTTGCGCGAGAAAACCAGTGGATCGAATTAAATGAAACTGATCATATTTGGAGTAGTTTTTCTGTTCATGGATAACTTTTAGATAAAACTCTCATGAATATAGATTCATATATAACTGCTATCTTTCATTATTTCCATAAAAAGCCCCAACTTGTATATTTCATATCACAGGCATCCAGAAATAATCGTTTAATTGTCATTACTGATGAAGGCTCACTGGAGGACGCTCTTTCCTCGTTAGAGGGTCGTAAAGCGATTATTATCCATTTTCCGTGGTTATTTAAACCTTCGCATTCTCCTGCAGAAAGAATCATGTCATTCAGTAATTTTTCGAGTGTGTTTTCTTGGGCTGCGGATTACAGTCAAACTCCGCGTTTTTTCAGAGTCACACGCGGATCTGTTTCTTTGGAAGTATATGATATGATGTGATATCAGGTACAGGCTGAGATACTATTCCAAATGAAGCCTATGTCATGTGATATGAGATGGGAGTTCGTTTTATCTCAAGGAAAGAAGTACATTTGTATTTGGCGGGAAATGATGGAAGACGATGTTTTGTTTTTTCGTCACCTGACTCTTATTAACCAATTTTATCAGTCGATTCTACATAGTGAGAGTTTTACTTTATTGAATACTTCATGGATAGTTTCATTCATACCTCCATTATATCAGATATTGAGTGGAGTTTCGAAGAATGACTCTTTTTGGGACATTTATGTATGTTTCTTTCAGTCTATTACTAGCAGATGATGGGACCATTTGAAGAGCAATACAATGTCACTCCTTTTGATATCACCAGTGATGATTCATTCGCACAAACTGTTTTATGGGAGGAGTTTCAACAACTATGGAATCTTGGTTTTTACTTGTCCTCATTTGAAGCAGTTCTGATAAATGATGTACCTATATTCTATGATGTATCTAAAATCATCCCGATTTCTGGAGTGGATGAAATGGAACGGACTTCTGCTGAATCGAAACTTCGGTCACTTTTCTCATCCGATTTTTCTCCTATTAGTGAATCACTTGTTATTTCGTTGAACTTTCAAATAACCGCGGTTCCATATTTTTCTTGGCAGATCTTTCCTGGTGTGTCAGAGACGACTTCTGGCAAAGTGACTTGCAAAACGATTACAAAGAATCAACTGGCAGAAGATTTCTCTCTCTCTACAATTCCAGGAATCATGCAAATCGAAACAGGAGAGATCGTTTCAAGGGAAAAATTGCTCCAAGAAATGGAGGAATTACATGCATCCATTCCCGCGAAAAACAATGATGAAATCGATGAAACGGTGGAGGAAGCATTGCATTCTGAAACGCCTACTCAAGATATATCATTGAAAGAAGAGGTGAGTGAAGCAATTCCCTCCAAAGAAGATCCAGACTCTTCTGCCGAGAGTTCGAATGGAGATTCTAATGACAGTCACGTACTAGGAATGATGGATCAGGTGGAGTCCCTGTTCCAGCAAAGTGTGGCACCTTCACGCTTCTTATCGACACGATTGCAGCCTATGGAAGAGAGCGAGTCTCTCCCCGAAGAGCAGTTCTCTCTTGAGCTGAAGGAGAGGAGGTCAGATGAGGGGCATGTGGAGGGAGGCGGAGCACATCGAGGAAGTCTGGTGTACCATGGAGATGAAGACGAAGACGTGCGAAATGCTCTGTGTGAAGAGTGTGTGAAGGGAACGCTGCAGTTGCTAAGTAGCTTATTAACCGTAGAAAAAGAGAATCAGTCGGTTCGAGAATCCGGAGCAGGTAAGAAGAACGAAGAAGAGAACCCTTCGATGGAAATGCTCCCGGAAGAGATTGTAGATACGGTTGTGGATACAGAAAAATGGAATATTGGTTGTGGAAAAGATTTGCTTGTTTGTTTTATCTATTGATGTAGAACTCCGAAAGATCAATTAAAGGAAGTTTATTTCCAGTTATTTCATGGAAATGAACACACTTGTAATCGTATTCATTGTCCTATCGATCTTTGGTGCTTATAACGTTTTATTCTTACAACAGGGCTTTGCGAAGGGAAACCAGCCCATTTTTGATGTAGTCTGTTTTATCTACAAATAATGGTAGTTTAGAGCGATCTATTTTGGTTACAGAGGAAATGATCTACTCACGACGGGTTCTATCCAGATCTCACCGTTAGTAGAGATGGAAAATGATAACAGAGTGGGATTTATCCAGTCTAAGAATGGTCCACCTTTGTGTCTCACGTAATTGATTAGAAAACGAGCAGACGACAGAGAATCTACTGTATGACCATTTAGGAACAACAAGTGGTGGAGTGGAAGTTCCTTCTCTGAATGTTTCTAATTTGGTAAATCCAAGTCCAATAAACCTGAATACAATACCTGCAAAGACAGTGGAATATGATTTTAGTGACGGAGGATTTGCTAATAACATGTATGGTTTGATAACTTGTTATGTGGTTGCAGCTCTAACGAACGCCACTCTCGTCTGTTCCTCATTTCTATTTCTTTCACATCTAGTTGGCAATCGCTATCCTCTCCAAGATTTGTTCACAGTGACAGATCTCTCGGATAACCCTGTTCGAGTGATGCAGTTTCCAAGAAGCGTACATCGGAAGAGATTGAAGATGCCCAATATCTGCTTTACGAAAAAATCAAAAGTGGTACAAAAACTAATGGTTTCCCCGATTACTCGTGTTTTCAATGCCGACCACATAATTCTTTCCACAAACTGTCCTTTGTTTGCATGGATGCTCTACAACAACGAGACCTACTCAGAAATCGTTCGCTTAGGACTTTTGGATGATCGGCCCTTTAAGTCGTTCAGTCCTTCCGTACATGGCTTCCGACTCCTTTCCAACATTGTGAGAAAGCATTTTATCATGAATGAAGATATCCGCACGGCTGTTCAGAAGCGACGGCACATTATTGGAAACAACACTTGCGTCGCCTTCCACATACGGATGGGAGACAAACAGTCCGATTTCAAGGAATATCGATCTTTCATCTTCTCGGGAGATATTCACGCCTTCTCGAACTGTAAAGTGTTTCAACAGTATCCAAATGCGACCATCTTCGTCTCCTCCGATTCTTCGTTTGCGAAGAGCGTTGTTCTCAAGGACAATTCTCAGCGTCGCGTTGTGACCTTCTCTGAAAAGGCGCAACACTCATTTTCTGCTGTGAGATCCGGAAAAGGTCGGGCAGTAATTCGCAATCTGTTGGTGGACATCATGACGATTGCTTCGTGTGATATCGTGATTGGAACCTACAAAAGTTCATTTTCACTGTTGGCGGCGGCTTTTCAGGGAAATCCACCGTATTGGGTTGCTCGGCGTTCGCAGTGTTTCTTGCCAGATCGTATTGTGTATTAGCGTTAGTTCGGTGTTGTTGGTTTGTTTGACAAGTAATATTGGATGTCCGACCTCATGGTCACTCCAAACTCCACTGTAAATATCTGTTATTCAGATCAGTTATTAGAAGATAAGGAACAATTGGAGTTCCGGCATGCATAGGTGTCCCGACATACTTGTGACGTTGAAAATGTGTCGGTTATATCATATTTTTTTCATCTATCTTTTGTATATTTCGTAAGAAATGTCCGACCATTGGATCGTAGAGTGCTTTGGATGATAGTAAGAGTTTAGGTAACCCGAGACTGGATGCAGGAAGTGATGGGAGAGCAGTTCCCAGACGATGAAGAGGAGTTCCAAAATGCACTTCAGAATGGAGAAGTTATCTGCAGACTTGCGAATAAGATTCGCCCTAACAGTATTCGTAAAGTAGTTGTCTGAATCTTGTCTGATTGGTTTAGATTAATCGTGGGCCGGTTTTCCTGGAGCGTGAAAACATTAGTGCCTTTATCGCGTTTGCGCGCAGTATTGGTTGTCCTGAAATGGACTTGTTCTGTGTGAGCGATCTGTATGAGTTGAAAAACTTCAAGAAGGTGTGTATCTGTATTCTTTCTGTCGGCAGACATTCTGCTTCTGTTGAGGAGTTCGAGGGTCCCTACTTCATCGGTGGTAAGATCACTTACAACCGTGAAGGGGATGTCGAGAAGGTGGTGTTGGAGAAGAGCGACGACCCCATCTGCCCCACTTGTGGCAAGAGCGTGATGTTCACCGAGCGCTTCACCGCTCTGGGCGAGGTGTACCACAAGCTGTGCTTCAAGTGTGTGAACTGCGGTTGCATCATCGGTGGAGGCGACTACTGCGACCACAACAACAAGCCGCTCTGTCCGCAGTGCTACGAGCAGCTCTACGGAACGCGCCCCAACAAGGCGGAGTACAACGCGAAGGGCTCGTACAGGGTGGAGGAGAACGAGCACAAGGCCCACGTGCTGAGCAGAAATGCCGAGGCGCTGCAGGAGATGTTCAAACCCACCGTGGTCAAGTGCGCGGGGTGTGGAAAGACGGTGTATCCTGCGGAGATGCTCACTTTCCACGGACAGGCCTACCACAAACTGTGCTTCGTGTGCACCAACTGCAAGCACTCGATTGCACAGGGAGAGCAGTACGAGAGAGATGACAAGCCCTATTGCAAGGCTTGCTACGCTCGTCTTCCTGTCTTCAAGCTCGAGGCGCGTGCTTAATAGCGTTGTAGTTCATTTTCTTAGTGCTTCTGTGTTTGTTTCAGTAAATCATGTCGGAGAAGCCGTCTTTTGTGTGGGACCGTGAGTAGGAGCACAACCCTTTTTGCTACATAGACCGATGCTAGTCATCTGCCCATTCTGCAAGAAGGAGGGAATCACCATCACGAAAGCTGCCACTGGGCCTGCTTCATATCCACTTCCCTCTTCACAGTGAACACCTTGATTCTACTTATTTCTGCTCCTTTGCTTTGTTCTTCTTCTTCTTTCCCATTTTCTGGATTGGTCTGTGTATGCGGTCGCTGAAGGACATGTAGTTGATGTTGGAAAGGCTTATAGGAAGATATCACTACTGTCCTCATTGTAAACAATATCTGGGCAAAAGCCAACCTATTCATGCATAATCTCCGTTTTCAATTGGAGAGGGAATCGATTCTTTTCTAAACACGCAATTGTTTGTTTCAAACAAATGTT
>JZRO01000249.1:0-20733 GCA_000963465.1 Blastocystis sp. subtype 9
AGTCGATACTTCAAAACAAGGGGAATAAAAACGTCCACGGATGTAAATACTCACCTTCATTTCACTCTATAACAAATCAACCACAGTAATTAGGTTATTCTTATCAATGGAGCAGTTTTCGTCTGTTTATGTTTCCAAAAAATGGGGCAATTTTGAGCTTTATATGGTATGGGGGTATCCAATTCTTTCAAGCACCACTCTTCGCTATTCTCAGTTTACTGAAAGCAATGTGCAGCAAATCAACATTACAACAGCTTACATGTGTGTAAGAGGAAACAGGAGAAAAAACCAACCTTAGGTGTTATTATTCAATTTCGGGACTTGATAAAGTTTCGTTAAGCAGTGATGCGTAGCAATTTACGATATCATTACTTAGGGCATCAATCAGGGTCACTCCTTGATTCAGAAGGAACATAAAGGAACTAAAATCGATGAGCGAGAACAAACACACTCGATGTCCAAAATGAACAGTGCCTCGACACTTTGTGTAAAACTGCATCTCTGTAGTGGGTGAGTTTATATGGTAGAGTCGTTGAAGTCGAATACAATCATTCGGGTTTGTGAATGGCTGCTTTGTAACACCCTCAAGGACATAACCTTCATATCGGTTATCCCAATCCGTATCAAAATATACTCGAGGTGGGATGAATACATTTACTTGACTTTCGCGTGCTTTTTTGATTACCTCAAAATCAATGAGTCCAACAGATTGTTGCCATTTTCCATACAGGTAAGACGATTGATTATTCTGCGAGATACATCGCTTGTCATAAGAAAATTCTCCAGAATAATTATGCAGCGAAGAGTAAATATCACTCATCGAAAGCACATCCATATCCTCATCTGAGTCATAAGAAATACCCAAAACAGCGGAACCTATGTCCATGTTGCAAATATGAACAATTCATTTTGATCCCTTTATGAAGGATATGAAGAAGTACAGACAATCTTGGAGTTCCAGAATTGTGTTTTCCTTTCTATTCTGTATTGCTAAATGAGCTCTAAAGTCTATGATGTGAGCGAACCCCTCATGGTAGAGGAGAAAGTGAACAAACATGTATCCTGCTGTGACAGAGTTTGATGTAGTCAATCTCCTGCAGAGATATGCTTCAGATGAAACCGTGCTTTACGATAGGTGTTTCTAAGCTCTCTTACAGATTCAACTTGACTTGTTTACCGGTTTGGAAGTCCCGGTTCCTTGTAGTTACAGACGGGTTTATTTTTAAGTACGCTAGTCCAAACGTATGTGATTTTGGTTTTGATCATTGAAAGGGTCTATTTGTTAAGGGGTAGTATATCAAGAGTTGTATTATCTCCAGAGTTCCTATTGATTTATGCAACTATACGGTGAGTACAGAAGATTTAACAATAACTGTATACTAATCAGCATTTTATGTTGTAGCTATCGAATCTCTCCAAGTCGTATGTTTTCCGCTGTGAGCAGCTGGATGATCTCCAAAGTTTGGAAAAGGAGATTGGAAAGTAGGACCTCTTTTGCTGTCTCATATAGACAAAAGCAGTGGAGGATAAAGCAGCGTATGAATCATCTTTCAATCACTGACGTCGATCAGCGGATCATTGCAGTGCCTTCTTCTAGTGTTCTGTAACCATTAGTTTGCTGAAAGTCGTCTTCATGATAAGGAACGCGTCAATGCAATGTTTTCACCTCATTTCATTTTATAATGCTTAGGTTGGATCGTAATACATCTGAGAGTGTGAACTATATTGGGATATCCTGTGTTTGTTATCACATAATCGTTATGAGAGACCTAATTGCTGTGTTGTCAATCGTGGCTTGCCTCATCATCCTCGTGGGATTGAAAACACACTCAAATTTGGTTGTGAAACAGATTGATGCTTATCCTGATCGTCTGATTACATGGGGTAACGAAATGGGGAATTACGCAAAGAGACACGGCCCGGTCTATCGGAATAGGTCTAAGGGAGTACTTGAAAGGAAAAACGCAACAAGTGGCCAATTCACTATTATTATTGTGACATTCAATGAGCTGCTCCTAGAAAAAACGTATCGTTAAATGCTTTCATTTCCTTTAGCGTAAAGAATGTTCTTGAAAACACCGATCCGAAGTATATTAAAGAGGTATACTCTGCTTGTTCTGTCAAAGTAATAGATTTTGATTATTGACGACCATTCTGACATACCTGTTGAATGGGACCCGAACGAACCGCGTGTGCGTATTATTCGCAATGGTATGTTGATCCAAGTGATAAGAAGTAGATCGTCGAATGGGGTTGATAGGTGCGCGATTCATTGGAGGCAACAATGCTCGTGGGGATTATCTGGCTTTTATTGATGCACACGTTTTTGTAGGTCCAAACTGGCTGAAAACACCACAACGCCTCTTGGAAGAAGATCCTAAGACGGTTGTGAATTACCTCAATTTCAATTTAGACAAAGAGCGATTTCTTCCCATGAAAGCGTGGCAAGGAGTGGGTAGCTCTGCCACCATTACACTAGACTTGAGACAGATCTGGGGAGGAGGCTCACGCAGCGATCTTTTTTCTCCTATTACAATGGGTATGTTTGTAATTAGCAAGTATTGGTGGAATCAAGGCGCAATGGATCCTGAACTTCGTACGTGGGGCGGTGAGAATGTAGAAATCTCTTTTCGTACATGGCTTTGTGGAGGTCGAATCATGGTCGCTAAAGACTCATTTGTTGCTCATGGATTCCGAACAAAGTTCCCATATTCTGTGAACGGAGAAGACATCCTTCGCAACTATGTGCGAATTGCAAATGTGTGGATGGACGAACACTACTTAAACCTGTTTTACAATGCGAGTCGTACCCCTATGATCAACGGACGTCCGAAGTATGATCCTGGAGATATCACAGAACGGCTGATGCTAAAGAAGCGTCTCAATTGCAAACCTTTCTCTTGGTATGCGGAGAAGTTTAAAGGTCGTGCGCTTTGTCTGCCCAGTACCAGCTCGGACGGAGGTTTATTTGTAGAGCATATGCGTTATCCTGGGTATCGGTGTGGTGATGTGATGACAATTGTTCCGAATGACATTGCATATTTAACCTATGAGCAAATGTTTTTTAAGAATGCTACAGTATATGACTGTTTGTTCCTAAACTCTTTACAGACATGATTAATTGCTAATCTTTAATTACTTCATAGATTGTCCTTCTAATTAATTATTACTTAATATTTGCAATATTCCATAAAAGTACTATGAAATGTATGAATAGTTCGTTCCATCCGAAATCAGAGAAATTTGAACCTATTTCTCCAGATGAAAATGAATTTCGACAATAATTGATAGGAATTAATATATACGATTTATACTTGTGCCAATATTTCCATTGTATTATTTCTTTAGGTATTTTGAAAATAAGCTGATATTGATGATGATTAAAGAAACAAATGATACTAGTCTACCATTGAATAGTCCTATTCTCTTGACCCAATGCTGTAATTTCGTGGAATTGATTTACTAGTCATGTCCTTGGTGTTCTGGTTGACTCTCTATGGTATAGTGTAATACTCGTTTATTCTCTATATCTAACGAAGACTGCACAATTTTGAGTCAGGGTCTTTTTTGTGCAGATCTTTTATAAAACGTATCCATGTACTAATGAAACTCCTACTCAGTAGGATAGATTATTCACTTCTTCCATGACTGAAATTGATTTAATATCTCCATTGTATGAGAAGGGCGTGGATGTGCGCAATCAAGAGCGTATTGCTATGGAATACTTGGTAGAGCTTTTAAATAGTCATTCGGATGGTATAACCAAAGAAGAAGACAGGAAAAAATACCGTACCGTTTTAGCCACACTATCTTCTAATCTTTCTAGTATGTTTGATTGTGAAGTGTTCATATAGATTTTTTTCCATGGCTTCAGGAGCACACAGATTTTATGGAATTACCATATTTCGCTTCTGAATTGATTCTCATTTTACAGGAAGTAATCCAAAATCACAATGTACAGCTTTTCAATCAGTTCGTGTCAAACTATTTGGAGATATATATTAAGCGGTTAACAGTGACTGAGTTGAATTCCCCAGGGGACGACACTTCACTCTTATATAACAGCGATATACCAGAGCTGCTAAGCATTCTTCTTCTATCCTATCCACTGCATCGAGATGTGTTGGATTCTCTACAGAAGGAACTAGCGATACTATTCTCGTATGTTGTGTAAATTACTGCTTGTGCTTCGTAAGTAGTAGAAAGTTGGAGGATACGAAGATTCGAGAGCTATACATCAGACTATATCAAAATGTGTATACACTTTACCCGTGCTACGATTTATGCGAGGTGCCCTGCGATCTTGATATTCCTTATAATGAAGAAATTATTAGCGAGGAATTGAAGAATCGATACTTGGTTCCTTGGAGTCAAGGTCAAGTTTCTCAAGGCCCACCCAATGGATGCTATACTACTGATGATCAGGGTCAAATCCTTATAGAAACTATGTATGATCAAATGGTACAAGAGAATCTGTTTTATCGCAGCGTCAAGATGACGGAAACATCACAGGATTTGTTCCCTTATCTTATATTGACGTTAAAAGATGGGTCGTTGATGGCTGTGCATCGTCTAGAATCATCTGTGGTGTATTGGCAGTGTCCTAACTGCAAAGCATACAATTCCTCACTCGACTACTGTACTTCATGCCGATTAGCCGTTCAAAGGGGACGAGTAATGTAGTTTGAGTATAATCATGTAGGAACAGAACAGTCCATGGGTTAATTCCAGTCTGTCTCCATGCTCCTTCATTAACAACTATTATGTATCTCAGTTAGGCAATTCTGTACTTGTATGACTTCTTTCTAATGTAGGTGAATCCGTCATTTATGATTGTCTATGATTCGTTGTCTGAGGAGAAGCATAATCTTTTACAGGTTGATGATAAGCCAAGGATGGAGCCAATCTTTCATTTGTTTCCATCATTTCAGCTCCAATGCGACTTTCCAGTGTATGATTATCAGTACAATTCTTTCATGTGCTATCTCTTACTGCCTCAAATGCACTATTATCCTCTTACCTTCTTTGAATCGGAATGTATATCAATCTCACTGGATGGAAACGTGCCAGCCTCTCTCTCATTAAGAGTGAGTGATCATATAAAGCAGTGGAAGATAGATCCACCAACTTATATAAAGGAGAGTAGTACACTAGTAAAGATTCCTGTGGATACTAGCCACATTTTGAGTATTTTTTACTGTGTGCCTGATAATCACTCTATATTGATACGAATTAGTTCTCATATCGTGATGCTCAGTTTACAAGATCCTCTAGACAGTATTACTCATCATATCAGCAATATACGTTTGATGAATCGCATGGAAGTCCAGAATGCATTGGAAACAGTGGGCGTGATGGGAATTTATCTGTACAATTCGGAGTCCGATCACTACTGGTTTCGTGTGCCAACTACTGCTGCAGTATTTCCTACTATAGGATGCCACACTACTTATGAGGATGGAATTACAAAAGAGAGTAATCAACCAAGTAAAAAGTTAAATCATAAACTCAGACTTCTTTCTGAAAAGGATGCGAGTCATCCATATTCATGGCAGGATTTCCTTTTTACAGACGATCGCGCAGACAATTCCCACAATATGGTTATTCGAAACCAGTTCTGTTACTATAATAATCATTGTTGTTTCAATAAGAATGTAAGCTTTGAATACGAGTCTACCAAAATGATTCTCGGATACGAACTTCGTCCTGGCTCGATGTACTGGAAAACACTACTGACATTGCATGATTTCGAATTGCAGATGTCAATGGATCTCCCTTCGGAACCCAATGATTATATTATTCTCTGGTTGAGTTGTATGACACTACCCTCATGTGTTTATTTATCTCACATTCAAAAAGCCTGTATTGAGAAGATTATTCTTGGTAGTGACGAAGATACTCATTGGATTCCGTCATTCCGAATCGATTGGCCTATTATCTGCTTAATTCTGTATCGTTCTACTAATGATTTGCAATTTTATTATGCTTACACAACGGTGGAGGAAGGTCAAGTCTGTATTCACTTGTCTGGGAAGCAGTCTTTAAGTGAAGGAAATCCATCACTCGATGAGGGCCACGGTTCGTTGTCATGCAAGATAAAAGATACGTCTATATCTCTCCAACTGAATAACATAGAGTTGTCTATGTCTCTGCCACAGGTAACTTGGAATATGTTTCCTTCTAATGGGTTGGTCCTTCCAGGTTTGATTGGATACAATGTGGCAGTGTACACTTTTATTGTATCTTCTGATACAAATATTGTAAATTCATATACTGCTGATCCTGCTTTTCCGTTGCTACAGTCTTTGGGACAGATAACTGCGCAACAGAAGCTTGTTGGACTACCATGTCATATTACTTATCAAAACCAAATCTGCTATGCTAGTAAGGACCCTAAGCTAAATAATCCACCAAAATACAGCTTAGAAGGATTCATATTTTGCCAAGATGAATCAAAAACACATTATTCCATTATTGGAAAGGATGATCAACGAAATGCAGTGTTATACTTTGATTTTTTTGAAAATAATCCATTGCGCAATATTCTTTGTATTAATCAAAACAACTGCTATGAGATAAAACATATATCATCTCGGAAAGACTCGTCAAGTTCCTGTTTCAAGGGTAATCGTCTTGCTTGCTTTGGCTGTGTGTATGGTGGTCTCACAAACAGTTTCAATACGTGCTTTCAGAATAGTACTCTACAATTGCTTTTCCATTCAGGCAAACTGAAGCAGTCAATCTTTTCTCTCTATAAGGAGTATTGTGCTTCTGATTGTTCCAAAGAGTCTGCGAGCTTCAAGTGTATCCAAGCACTTGTACTGACACTCACCCGTTTACAAGTTTCAATCCGTGCTTCTGAATTCAATGATGTTATGCTAGCCCTCAAAGATCGTTTTGAAATTGGAATTCAGCATGTACATACTATGATGATCTCTTATATTTAGGATATGAACGAGTTTTTTGATTACATAATGGATGCTGTAGATAGTTGTTACCAAGAATTGAAAAAGAATCGTACTATCGAAATCCAGAATCCTCTTGATTTATTATGTGGTACACAGGAAGTTGTTGGTGGGAATAGTGAGAGACAAAAGAAAAAGGATACATGTTCATTTCAGAATAGTTTCATTACACTAACTTCATTTTTGTGTCCTGTAACAGATATTGCACTGGAGACGTATCCTTGTGATGTGGTTTATCATCTCAACCGTAATATGTAGAAAATACCTTCGAGGCCAAATGTTACGTATACATATCTCTTCGATTACGGCGAACAAAGTGTTTTCCTTGCTCTTGAGCGTGATACCACGAAACAGCCTATTAGTTGCCTTTATTTACAAAATAGAAGTTTGATTAAATGAATAGAGTAACATTTAGGAGGATTATCAGCACCTCTAATTCAAATTTCTTCTTTTCATCAATATATATCATCTCGACTGTATGTGCAAAAGTATCAAGGTATTTTTGCTTATGAGAATTATGAAGGACATTTGGATGTATCAAGCCAAAACCAGCTTGTTGTGGACGTACTAGTGCGTGCTGTCGAGCCAACCACTCCTAAGATCTCGCAGACAAATACTGGGCAGTATGAGTTAGTGGGGACATTTTCCTTGAATGACACAGATTATGAACTTTACCAGAAGGTTGTAGATTCTTCGTTTAGTGGGTTTATTAGTATGGAAGTCAACTGGAAGAATCATTGTCAGAAGCCTTTCGCCTCAATCGTCCGTAACTCCAAATCACCTGAGCAAGTAATCAACTCACTGATGGAAACATATGTTTGTGAAATGGAAAAGGATTATGTTATCTTTTCTCCCACTGTCCGAGTTCCTGCCATTCAACCTATTTCTCCTGATATACTCTCCAAAGGTTTCCATCCGTTGCTATTGGAAGAAGTAGGAAATAAATTGCAATTTGCGATCTATACAAATAAGTTATTGGGAACATGCACACTGGATGAAAAAGCAACTTCCTGTTGGATTGGCACCTGTTCTTTGTATCTTAATAGCTCGTTATGTTTCGGAGGTACTGCACGTGTAACAAATGACTGTCTCTCCATATTTGATACTGAACTTATGCAGGAGAATCATTTTCCAATCATCCACGAAAATGGACAATGGTCTGCTCTCTTTTATAAAGATAAATGCTACAATATTTCATATATGGATGACGACTCTTATCAGCATGAATATACCTTTATGTAAGTTTGTTCTTACATGATAATGAATAGATTTGAGAATGATATAATCCAGGTTGTTTTCGAGAATATCCATATGAATTGCTATGCTCGTCCTTTCATGTTTAATCTGGTTCCGAATGTAGTTCCTGGTAGTCTGATATCATACGAGGACACTATACTACTTTTGTTACCAGGTGTAAAAAAGTATCCTGGATGTTATGCATGGCTACAGTTAGACTTGAGTGGATTCGAGTATTCCGGAGATTACTACACAGTAAACTTTCTGAAACTGGTTGAATAGTAGATTTATAAAAAGCGTACTGTGAAGGATTCAATGAGTGTCGTCTTCTTTTCTGGACTCGAGTTCTACTATGGTGTCTATCAGCCAGTGGTGAATAATCTTACTATGGAAGCATTACTGTCTACTTCATTAAAGCTGCACCCCACTCTACCAATTGGTGATAACTCTACAGAGCAAGAGAGTTATTATAGGATAGTGAAGTTCCCTGAGTATCTCTCTGTTGCAGTTAGTCGCACTTTCTTTGACGAAAATACCTATACACTCACCAAAGACTGTTCTCACATTTACATCAACCCCATTATCAACATTCAGAACGTAATGATTTTTTAACACTATGAAAGTTAGGAAGTGTATTTTGCATACGCTATTGTATGTCATGTTGGTTATTCATTTGACAGTGGTCACTATGTTGTTTATTGCCGTCAGTCTGACGACTACGTCAACGAAAACTCAGATAACCCAGCGAATATTTGGAAACTCTTTAATGATGAGACAGTATACAATCGTCATTGGGATGAGGTCCTTTACGAAATTTCGGACTATGGAACTTGTCCTACGTTCGTGATGTATCGTCTTTCTAGATCTCTTCCGGAACCATCGTCTAATCGAATTCTTCCAAATTACATGCAAGGAGTGCGGCCTCTAACCGAATATTGTGGTGACTTTGTAAAAGAAGTATAGAGTGCGTTTGGTTTGTGAAATAGATTGAAACGTACAATGACCAATTCTTGTTGGAAGTAGCATCGGATCCAACTGTATTACGGGATCGTTTTCAGAACACTCTCGGGTAATATTTGTATTTATATCTGTATCTGTTTGTTTTCTATTCTATTATTGATCGAAAAGAAATAGTGTTTTTTCTTCTGTTATAGTATACCGCGGTTATGCTGGGTGTTCGTAACCCTCTCTAGCCATAAAACAGCATATTGATTGAGGATAATGTTAGAAGGACAAATCGTTTCTCTAGCAAATAAATTCTTATCAACTTATCTTTGTGACTTGAATCCTTCAGATTTGAAGTTATCTCTACTTCGGGGTGAAGTTGAACTTCATAACGTGGTATACAGTATTGTATAGTATTGATATGCAGAGAGTGAATACTGGATTTTTGAATGACCTTAATTTACCTCTATCTGTGAAGGAAATCTATCTTGGGTCTCTCGTTTTAAAAGTAGTATTTCATTAGTTGTGTTTATGCTAGTTTCCGTGGTATTCGTTGAATCAGAATCCTATTTCTGTGGAGATTGATGATGTGTATGTACTTGTAACCCCATTGGATCCTACTGATTCATTGACTAAAGAAGAAGAAAAGACAAGTGATAGTTCCGAAGAGACCTCCAAGGAAATCTCCAAGGAGACACCAAAGGAGACACCAAAGGAGACGTCAAAAAAGGCTCCAAAGGATAACTCCGAAAAGAAGGATAAGGGCGCTTTGACTGATTTTAGTGGAGCATTTCAATTCGCTACACTTCTTGCAAATAACTTTGAATTCCGCTTGAGTCGCTTACATATTCGTCTCGAGGGAAATCCTTCCTCTCCTATCCCTGTGTTTTCTCTAGGAGTGGGTCTTGACTCCATTGTTCTGGATACGATGGAGGTCTCAGAAGAGATGCCCAAGTGGGATGTTCGCAAGAGTTTCCGCATGGATGGATTGAGTCTGTATTGGTGCTTAAATAACCAGGCGCTGTTAGTTGGAAAGGAGGAGAAGGACGTGATTAGTGGTATGAAAGCCTTTTTCCAGAGTGCAGAGGAACAAAAGAAGGAAAGTCTTATTACGTATGACCCAAATGACCGTCTGTTGGACGATTTGCATTGTGAAGTGAAAATTGTGGGTGATTTACGTTGTGTGGAAGATCGTCATCGTACAGTGCAACAGAGTTTGGAGCGAATGCGATCAAAGATGAACATAATAGAGGATGATGAGAAGGATGCCCGAATTCTTAAGTTGCTTGATAGTATAGATCTTGAAGAAGAGTTGAAGCTGTCACGAAAGGATTTCTCTGCGAAGATGCGCAATACTTTAAGTAATGAAGATGGCTATAGTGCTGTTCTGGGTTTACGTGTAAGAGAAGTGTGTGAATACCTGTGGGAAATGTATCGAACTCCAACACCTCTCCTTAGTGTCCAAGTTAACATCGATAAGGTTGATCTAGAAGTTGAGAAGTCTCAGTATGAGAACATTGCGTGTTTTGTGGACGATTTTCTCAATTCGCTGCATTCTGAACCTGCTCCAGCTGTGGAATCTGAGTCTGAACCTGAGCCCATTGCTGAAACTGGTTCTGTGAATCCTGTGTCATCTGAAGAAGCTGGTAATGTGGGTCCAGAAGAGGTGTCCTATCATTATGTCTTTGGTGTGATTCCCTTTGCTTGCCATGCTGTTAATTACCTATTTTCGTCATATATTCACATTTCTTCTCTGTTATTATTATTGACTATCTTTCCTATTGCTCTCTATCAGAAATTCTTCCAAACATTATTGGTTCTAGTTTCTTTAGTAGCATTTGTAGTTTTTGCTTTTTTCCGTTTAAAGAAACGGAATGACGAACTAAACAAACGAGTGGATTCTGAATGCCATAATCGTGATACACTGGTGAACGCAGAAGTTAACTTGCATGCGTTTGAACTCCGCTTAAACAACGACATGATTCCTGGAAAGGAAATGGAACACATTATGGCACTGCGTGTAAATAATATTGGAGTACAAGCCGCAGTAAGCAACGCGATGATTACTGCTGGAGTTATAATAGAAGATTTCCATATCAATGATATGGTGTCAAGTGATTTACAAAAAGATAAGCGTTATTTGATGTGTGTGTGTGATGTGGATGAAAAAGGACATCCTAGTGATATTATTAAAAAACCATTACTAGTAACGGAGGTTGTATTAGTACCTTCCAGTTCATGTATTTATACGCTTAGTAAACAAGACATTTTAGTGAAGGTGGACCTGGGGCAGATGAATGTGGTGCTTAGCCGCGTGCTAGTCTTTAGTTTGCTGCGTTTCATTGCTCCTTCGCCGAAAGTGAAAGAATTGCTTAAGAAGGCAGCAATAAAAGCAGACGAGAAGACGAAGCAACTGAAAGATTATTCTGATTCGTTGGTGTCTGCTCCTCCAAAGCCAATCCCCTCTAACTGGGAACGTAAGAGTATCGTTGTAAATCTGAGTATGGACAGTGCTCAAATTATGTTAGATACGGAAGGAAAGGGTCCTATCTTATGTGCTGGTATATATGACATTAAGACAACGGTGGAGATTTGTGCAGCGAAACTATCTGTATACTTCAATGTGCATGATGTGTTAGTAAAGGATATGACAAGTGGTTGTGGTTTATATCCTTGTGTTGTCTCAATCGATCATAGCAGTGACCAGGATGATAATGCACGCAATGACTTCATTGATGCTGGGGTGAAGCTATATAATGATGATCGTTGGTCACTTTATCCTGGTTTTAGTTTGGAAGCACGTTGTTCTGTGGGTGCTCCTGTGTTAACACTACGTATGCGTTTTATCAACGAAGTGCTGAATTATATTATGTATGGTCCAATAATGGATGGACTGTCATTACTTTCTAGTCCCGAGTCAGGCCCTGAGCTATTGACGGCGAATGAAAATCTACCTGAGGTGGAAAGAGTGGGTGAAATTGAACCGAAGAATGAACCAGAAACCCAAATCGTTGATAACGTTCTGGAAACGGCAAAGACAATCGGATTGTCCTACATTAACATGAATACTGATCAAGAATATGAGACTCATATTTTGGAGCATCTACAGGGAATCACTTCGAATTTACAAAAGTTCATTCTACCGAATCCTAGTGATGACCTAGTACCAACTGAAATTCCTAGGGTGGATGTGGTTATTGCCAATACCAAGGTAATGATTCCAAAATCTTCAACATCTCCTGATTATCTGGCTATGAGTTTGGGTTGTATTAAGATCAGTAATTCAGAGCCTGAGAAGGATTCTGATAACAATATTCGCAAGGACTCTGTAGTATATACTCTGAATAAGGTAGTGTTACGTATATCAGGAGTTTCACTCTACAGCTCATTAAACAATCAAGTTCAGACAATCATGGGTTCAATTAGTCTAACAATAATGGCGATTGTGGCAGTTAAGACTGAGGCGTCCATTAGTCTTTCTCATATTGTGTTGGCTCTTTCTGAAGGTCAAGTATTAGCACTCATTCACCTCCTTACTGATAACCTAAAAGAGGAACCTATTGTAGTGCTACCTCCTCCAAAAGAACCTGTAAAGGTGACATCCAGCGATTCAATTCCTGCTCCTAAGCGCCGTGTGCGATCACTAAATGAAGCGAATCAACGTCTGTCGACTCAGCTGACTCGTTTAGAGGAAGAAGCCCATCAGGAAGAGATGAACCATATAAACAACATGGATGAAGGTTTCTTGCCACGTGAAGATTCGATTATTTCGTTGGATTCATCGCTTGAGTTGAATGAGTTACCGGTGGTGCAGGAGGAGGAAAAAACCCCTGTGTTCCATAACAGTAATATTGCTGATCGTATACATGCGAATCTGTTATTTGAGGGAGTGACAATCGAGTTGTTCCGAGAGGATCATGGATATGAAGGCATTCAGTCAAGCAAGGAGATGCGTTCTAAAGTGGGTACTGTTGAAGGTAGCATTGCTGCAGTATCATTAAATGATCTCAGCATTCAGGCATACTATCATAACATGGATATTTCTGCTGCCGTATCGATATCCACGATTGTTGTAAGAGATTCTCGTCCAGAGTCTCCTCATTTTGTGAACTTCCGTACTCTACTGAAGATAGGAGAAGAGAACATGCCCGCCTTCTCTGTGTTGGTGGAGTTACATAATAAAGTACTGCGAGATATTAGTGACATTGTATTACACATTGACAACAAACAGGACGAGACTGTTATGGATATTTCTGTTTCAATGTTCATGGGGCAAATGACCATATTACCTTCACCCTGGATCTTTGATCTTTTGAATTGGGCTACTGCTGTAGGGACTCGCATTTCTGAAGCGTTCACAGAAGCCACTGCATCTGTGTCAGTTTCAGTACCTTCTACAGCGTCAGAAAGTAAGTCTACAGCAGAGCCCGCGAATGTGGAGATTGCTCAGTCGGAAGATGTAAAGAATGAAACTTCTTTGATTCCGAATGTGACTGTGAGTCTTCATATGCAGCGCATGGCAGTTTATGTTTGCGAAGAGTGGACTGAAAAGACTACTCCTGTATTCTTATTCTGTTTTGGTGTGGAGTTGGATGCTCATGTAACTCCTTTTATGGATATTAAAGTATCGTTGAGTGTGAACGATCTGCGAGGTCTTCGATCTGACAGTGAGTTACGTCTGTTACCGACTGATATGCGTGACGCTATTTATCCGTTTGGAGTTCAAGTTGATGTATGGATCACAGATTTTGTGAAGAACATTCGTGCATCTGTGAAAGCATCCGATTTAACCATACGTTTAGGTATCCTTGATGCAAAGCTATTCCTCAACTTTATTTCAAATCTCCTCCCAAAGAAAGAGGAGGAACCTGTTATCGAGATTTCCCAAGAATCTTCGAAGAGTCTGGATTCAGAACCTAAGATGGGGCTTATAGGCAATGATAGTGAGAAGGGACTGGAAGATAAACTGATTGAACATAAGCAAGAGTTAGCTGCCAAGGGAACGGAGGAGGAGACATCTGTGAAGAATGATGTTATGCACATAATGGCAAATGTCCTATTCGAAAAGATTTCATTCATCTTAGTAAATGATGCAAAAGAATTTGAATTACCCGTTCTTCAATTTAGTATCGATAGGATAAAGGTCGATGCTGCAATGGGTAATAATCTCTTTGCTCATGTCATGATGTCTTTCCACTCTGATTACTATAAACCAAGTCAAGCCATTTGGGAGCCATTTATGGAGTCTTGGGAAATGGGTATTCATGTGAAGCAGGTGAAGGATTTATCTGAGCACGATCCTTCCACACATGAAGAGAATAGTGAAGAGAGTAAGGCAATGCAGATAAGCGTAGATGCTCCACGAGTGTTACAAATGAATGTTACAGCAACACTTGTCTCGGCATTACTTGAAACTTTGAGCGATTTCCTGGCATGTGAAGGTGGGCATCGTCGACCTCTTGACAGTTTCTATGTTTCGGTGAAGAATAGCACAGGGTATTCGCTACAGTATCGTGTGGAGAAGGACGGAGGGATCAATGAGATGATGCTCTTGTTGGAGACGCAGAAGGCAATGGAAGAGATGAACGACCGTGTCAAGTTTGCATCTGTCGTGGATGTCGTGGACACGTACCGTACTCACTGTCGTTGGTTAGAGTTGCATTCTACAGCTCCCCATTTGCGATTGTTCAAGCAGGTTCCTTCATCCCAGGATGATGTACTACGATCACGCAGTAACTTGGTAGTTCAGACGGATAGTGTGGATATACTGGATGCTACTTGTGGTCATATTTTCCCGATCGCTTGTGGCTTGAAGTGGAGCAATTCAACTATGTATGTGGAGCAGTTCAATCCGGTTCGTAAGCAGTTGCTGCTGGAGCAGATAGAAAAGTGTGTGTCCTCTCCGTTGCCTGAGCAACCGAACTTGGAGAAGATTCGTTCATCCTATGCTCATGTTTGGAATGACGTGCCAGCGCAGGGTCAAAATACTACGTTGCCTGCTCATCCTTCTCTGGCACTGCTGTTCTTGAAGAACTATCGCAAGATTCCTGATCGTAAGATTTCTCTCCGTGTCGAAGATTTCGAAGAGATAACGTGCTTAGTGGACCGTGAACGTGTGGTGTACCATCAGCTGCGTAGAAAGAACGGGGAGAAGATGGACGTGCTCGTTCATAATCTTGTGATTAAGGGTCGAAAGGTTATCGATATCACGTCTATCTATTCTGTGGAGAATTTGACAGAAGATAACTTGAGTATCCAGTTTGTTGATGCCACCCAACCTACTTCAGCAAAGGTGATCAATATGGCACATCGGGATGTTGAATACTGCCCGATGAATGTTCTGCGGAACCCCAAGTTGATTATTGGCAATTATTCCATGGATTTAGGAAAGCAGATGTTAGACAACACTCTTCCACCATGCATTAATATTGGAGACTCGGACCATCCTAAGTACCTTCACGTGAAAGTCCAACAAAAGGATATCTATGATATCTATAACAGAGAGTTTGTGACGACGTATCACTTGATCTTTGCTCCAGTGATGTCTCTGATGAATCTTCTTCCTGTACCTCTGGAATACAAGATTCACAACAACGAGAAGGAGGTGTATCAAGGTCGTTTAACTGAAGGTGAGGAGATCAAGTACAATGGTGTCCCTCTGATGGCTGAAAAGGAAAAGGAAGCAACTGTTCGTATCTCCGTCCGTCCTGAAGGATTCGCTGATTATTCGTCACTGGATGAATCGATGGTTGCTTTCCCGCAAGAGAAGCGACAATCTGTTTATTTGCATGAGACTGAAAAGCGAACATTGCGTCTTAGTTACAAAGCAATTCAGGGTCCTTCTGGAACTTTATCACTTCAGTTGTACTGCGATTTCTGGGTTATCAATCGTACAGGAGAAGACATCATCATTCACGAGAAGGGTGCGAAACCGGATCAGAGTCTCCTTATACCTGGCAAGTCTCTTCCCACATTGACTACAAAGCAGTACAAGTTTGAGAAAGAGGGATTACTCAAACCGACCATGTTCTCGTATCTTAATCCTGATAGTCGTTCACGAGCTATGGAGTTCAAGACGAAACATTCCAAGTACTGTAATGACGGAGTGACGATTGATGCAATTGGTAGTAGTACTCGATTCTGTATGCCTAATAAGAACGACAAAGAGTCCGATACTAAAGAGCGTGTCTTTGGAGTCATTGTCGAAGGCGCTCCACTTTACTTTGCCTTAACAAATATCGTTATCATTACGCCAGGTATGTTCATATCGAATCATTGCGACTTTGATCTGAGTCTGCGTCTTGGGGACAAAAAGAAGAATCAGACGACTTTATTACCTGCTCGCAGTATTATCATTTACCATTGTCCTGAGTCTGTTCATAAGATCGAGTTTAGTGTGAAGTGCGAAGCTCTTCATTCGGACTGGACAAAACCATTTGATACTGCAAAAGAAGAGCAGGTGGAGTTATTGGACATTGAGAATGACGACAACCACTTGCTTCGTATGCGTGCTGGTATGAACGGAGCACAGCGTGAGGTGATCTTTGACTTTGCAGATCCGTTCAACCTAATTCTCTATAAGCGTCAGCAAGAGAAGAAGAAGAAGTTCTTAAAGCTGGGAAAGAAGGATGAAGAAGTTCAGATTTCAACCTTACTGGATGAGTGCAGTCGTGCTGAGAATACTGGAGAAGACATAAGAGCAACTATCTCTCGCATTGAGTCCCGAGTGGCTGAGACTCCTGAGGAAGAGGATGTGGAGGAGGACACGGAAGAGGATTTGGAGTCTCTTCATTTCAATGTCAACTTCGGTGGAGTCGGAATCTCGCTTGTCGATAAGAATCCCCGTGAAATTCTCTACATGCGCTTGGATTCACTAAACATGGAGTTGATTCAATGTGAAAGCGGAAAGATCACAATGGGTATGACACTGCTGAAGTTCCAGATTGACAGCAATCTCCCTGGTTCAAAATATGATGTGCTTTTAGGATCCACCGAGGCAGGAGAGCCGAATGAGGCGTATGATCCTGAGCATCCTGACCCGTCCGTCCTTCCCTTGAAGCCATTCTTCCAGTTCTCCCTGTCCATGCCCTTCAATCCATCTGTGACTGTAATTGAGTATCTGGGTCTGTTTATGCAACCGATGACATGTGCAATTGATAGTCCCACATTAACAGCACTACTGGGCCTCATATCGGAGCTGTCGGTGACAATTGAAGATGTTGGGAAAGTAGATGGTCGTGAAGTGTTGAATAAGTGTCATTCATTTACTCGAGCGAACGTAGTGACTGGAAATGTTGGTAAGTCCTATATTCTCGCTGATAACTTCTTCCTCCAGCCTATCAATATTAAGTTATCCTATCGCAATGACCCGGCAGCACCACTGTCATCGGCCATATTGCCTCAGGACCCTCGCCTGATGCCACTTATGGCGCTGCTGAATACAGTTATTAATGTTGTTGGAAATCTGGATAATGCGACAATTAGCTTGCGGTCTTTCTTCCTAACTAACTATTACTCTGACATCTATAGTTTTGTGAAGAAAGTAGCTGGCTTCTATACTCGTGAGGTGATGAGCAAATTCTATATGTTGGTCGGATCGTTCAATCTTATTGGTAATCCAGTTGAATTGGTTGGCAATGTGACTGATGGCGTGAAGGCGTTCTTCACAGAACCTATTGAAGGCCTAATGAAGGGACCTGGCGCTTTTGTAGGTGGTCTGGGTAAGGGTACGACGAAGTTACTGTCTAGTACAGCATTTGGTTTACTGAATTCAGTCAGTAAGATTACGAGTACTGTAGGTGATGGCGTCGCTGCCTTGGCGTTCAGTGATGAATATCAAGCTGATCGTGCGGCAGGCAAGTCCAATCTGATTCATGGTGCCTGGTCGGGTGTCACTGGTATCTTCACCGAGACAGGTGCTGGTTTCAAGGAGAAGGGTGTACTGGGAGCTGTGACTGGCTTGGGTAAAGGCGTAGTCGGCGCAGTTGCGAAGACCGCTACAGGAGCCATCGACACAGTAACGAATGTGGTGAATGGAGTAAAGGATGTAACCCACAAGGTAAAGGTGGTGAAGCCATTGCGTGCACCTCGATACATTCCATTGGATGATGTGCTAGAGACATACAATACCCATCTAAGTGAGGGCAACGCCTTACTGACAAAGGCAAAACGTGGAACAGGTATAGAAGTAACCCCTAACGAACGCTATGTCGTTCACTGTGCGGTAGACAATGGTGCAAATATCGTGTTGCTGACAACCCACAGATTTGTGTTAATGTCTCCCAGTGCCAAGATCTTAGGTGTTGCTCCTTTCGATAACTTGGAATGCCGTCGCAAAGGCCAGGAGCTGCACATTATTCCAAAGGATACGAAACAGCAGAATGAAGTGTTGAAGAACGTGAGCTCGATGGTGAACACAGTGACTTCGAAGGTGGATGGCGAGCTGAAGCTAAAGGAGGTGGATTTGCTCTTCGAGTCAGAACGACTTGCGGCAGAGGTCGAGCGGTACTGTGTAAATGTGAACACAATGACAAAGGACGATGTTGCTGACTGTGTTCGTCGTATGCTTCCAGAGATCCACTCAGAGGCTCATTCAGGCGAAGGGGAGGACAAGTCTGAAAACAAGAAGCATGCCCATCCGAACTTAGCTGTTTTGAAGGTCAAGAGTGCTCAGTTGGTGGACAAGAAGCGTGTAGAGGTGAAAGAGACAGGCGCAAAGAAGAAGGTTACTCAGTATAAGCTGAAGGTGTACTCACAAGGTGATAATCCTGCCTCTTGGAATATCTTCATCCGCTATGCGGAATTAGAGTAGGGAAATAGTGAGTTTGTGATATGTAGTGGATTGTTCAAGGAACTGAAGTCAAGATGCAACAAAGAAGATCTTCGAAATCTGCATCTGACAAGCAATCGATTGAAGTTGTTGAGAACAAAGAATCAGAGAGAAGAGGCGATAAGGCGTTTTATTGACGTGTTGTCTTCTAGCGATAACTTGATGGCACAAGAAGAGGTGGACTCTTTCTTGAAAAAGAATGCATTCCATATAAAATGGGAAAATGAGCTAGATGATAGTGAAGATGATATGGCTGAAGCTATTGATTCTGAATAGTAGTGTTTGTTTCCATATTTCGCACAATGTCTCTTAGTTGTTTTATGTGGAAATAATGTAAATAAGCAGGGTTAGGGAGCAACAAGTGTTCCAATCATTATCACTGTTCTTAGGGGATAGATTTCATGAAACATACTCCAAAATGGAGAGAACAAGATGTTGAGTTAACTATATTTCGTGACAATTCAAGTTCATTTGGGATTGATCATACAAAGATGTAATCTGGAGTTATTTGTGGACTACTAAGCAACTCATATCGGAATCATATCATAGCAAAGTAACTTCAGATCAACTTTAAGTGTATAACTCTTTCGCTACAGACACGGTGTCTAAATACTGCACTCATAGTACGAAAAAGACAACTAACATATTAAAAATGGGTTTCAGTTCACATAATACGATAAAACAAATCCTAAAGAAACCAAAAAGAAACTCCGAAGCGGGGAATCGAACCCCGGTCGTCCGCGTGACAGGCGGAAATACTAAACCACTATACTACTTCGGATCCGTAAAATATTTTCGTAAATAGTATATGTACCAGAAAATCCACTCTTTTCAGCAAGAAACTAAAGCAGAATGACTACTTCTATTATGCGATATAGTAATAACTGCTTTCCTCTTATTCGCTTGAGACATTTATCGTCCAGTTCATTTGTGAAGTTTTCATTGATATGAATGCATGAAAACGATGCATAATTCATATAGATCTCATTTCAATACTTCTATCGCCATATATATGGGTACTACATAATTCGACTTTTTCTATAATATAGAGCAGTGTTATTCTTAGAGATTTGGGTTTACTGGAAACTCTATTGACGGAAACTGCCCCACCTAGAATGAAACACGATACTTCAACGAAGAGGGTCAAGATCCTCTAGGATATACCAATCTGTGGTTATTCTTTTTCATGGGTTGTTGCTGCTCTAGACCAGCGTCACTAGATACTTATCCTGTATTTTTTGATATATTGTAACATACAGCATACTCAGCCACAAAATGTATACAACTTCTATTTCAATACAGAGGATCCAAAGTGTGTAGAAGTTGCTGAATCCATCATTGAGAAAACTAAGGAAAAATCTGTCCCTTCTCCTATACTAGTTACATCACCCTCATATCTTTTTTGAAATACACTATCTTGCCACTGTAACAAGAAATCATGGACTAGGAATTATAGTTGTGTTCTCTAGAATGCGTATTTCTTAGAATATTAGAAGAATATGTTAAAAGATATCATAGAGTCATTCTTACGTATGACAAGAATTCAATTCTACTGGAAAACAAATAGAAACACATTAATATGTGTTGTTCCACATAGCAGTATGTGATGCAACGATGTACTGCACAGGTGTGGTTTTAACATAATAATTCCAATTAATAACATGGAATAATACACTCTGTAAATAGATCAATCAATCATTATTTGGTTTTTTGTAAGCATACAATATTCTTTGAAGGAAGTAGTAGGGGATTGGCGTC
>JZRO01000250.1:0-21918 GCA_000963465.1 Blastocystis sp. subtype 9
ACATTCTGTACAGTAGTTGATTGAAAAAGTCAAATATTCCTATGCTTCAATCGATCTCTAATGCTACTAGTAAATCTTACGCACCACTATCGCTTTTGGAATTTGTTATCCAACAGTATATTTCCAAAATCAAAACATTTAACAAACAAAACTATCCCACTCCATATTACAATTCATCCTCTTCATTATCACCACGGAGAGGAGGTAGAAGACCCAATGTATACTCATCAATGAATTTATACAAATCCATATCTAACGTATCCATGGTCGAAGTAGTACGAGAACCATATTTCAACCCTGAGGCCTACAAGTGGACACAACCCAACAATCCTACAAAATCAATAAGGAAGAATGCAGGCAATTCAGTATTTTGTAATCCAGCATTTGTCATCCAGTGTGCATATTTCACTCCATCACTTGCCACGATGGAGAAAGTGTTTCGTTTCATCACCTTGTTTTCTATGATGGGCTTCGCAACCTAGGGTAAACAACATACTCATCCCATACACGCTCAAACAAATAGTCCTGGAAATCATACCAGTCTTGACGGACATAACTTTCGTTGACAAACAGCTGTACCATGATTCCACTTCCCTTGAAGTAGTTCTTGATGGTATCCACATTGGCACGCCCGATTGTCTTCTGACTGTACTCCTGTGCCCACGCAACGATGGCCTCCGACTTCCACTCACCCTCGTAGATCGACTCTTCTACGAATCACTGCATCACCACGAACCCACTCTCATCGAAGTCACGGAACATCACCAAAGTGGCGCGTTGCTTTGGAAGCTCGTATGCATCACGTACAGTCATGTTAAAGGATTCTGCAAGACGGATGCTGTCTCCCATGGCCACGCAAGCCTTCACATATTCCTTATACTCATCGCAGTCCTTCTAGCAATAAGCACGATTCCCAATCTCCACAGTCTCGAAGAATCCACTGATGTTTGGAGGGATCGACTGGTCAGTGGCGCCACGCCAGAACGTAAACTAATGATCAATCCGTAGAAACGGAGAAACCATCCATGTCTGGTCCAAGTCATTCAGCAGGATTGCAGGAGAGCCTTTATCCTCCTCGTTACGCATGTCCTACATGAAGAAAATACCATCGAACATACACGAATGAAGTACTTCAAAGCCTCGTAGTACTTACCTCCACTGAATCGTGTGGGAGTATGAATATCCTTCTGGAAAAATGCAATAGTAGGCGTATGAGTAATCTTGTAAGCTTGAACAATGTCCAAGTTATGATTACCCTCAATCTAATAATTACACTAAAGCACAAATAACACCTTAGCAAAATACAGTCCAGGAAACTCCTTCTTTGCCTCGCAAGATAAACGATTCCACACAGGTTCCATTCTTTTGCACGCAGGACAAGTGTCGGAATAAAATTCTACAAGTACTTGCTCTAATTATAACACAATCTTCAAATTCTCACCATGAGACTCAATATACTCCTTGAAGTTAGCATACGATAACTCAACACCACAGTATCTATAGTTCTTCTTTTCGAGTGAATAATCCTCCTCTGAAGCTAAAACACTAGATGTTAGTCTTTTTGATTAGACAATACCTCAGCAGGAGTAAAAGGAAAAATATCATTTTCATTGTGTTGTTCTCTTACGAAAAAAGTACGAATATGACAAATGACGATGGTGCACTAGTTATCTGATTTCGTGCAGCCAACTATTTTGCTGCATTTCACTATTCGAGAAACACTTGAGTATTCTAATGACATTCCATGTCCTTCTATGTCAGTGGCGTCAAATTTCATGAATACGAGATTCGTTAATTAACACTGCTAGATCCTTTTAGTCTCTTGTCTTGCTTAGTTTCGCATCCTTCTCGTCGTTCATCATTATTCTTCCCTGAACTAGTGTAATCAGATCTTTGGATTCTCTACAGGAGTGAAACTCCCGTTTCCATTTTTTGGAGTCACAATAGAAGACTTCTCTCGTGCATTATGTCTGCTCTCATTGCTCGCTCTTCCTTGTTTTTGTGCAAGCCGTTGTTGGTACGCAGTGTAACCAACATCAAGGTTTTTTTAGTTCTCTAGGATTATTTCTAGTCCTGTATCGATAGATCAGAAGTTTCAGATCGTATTATGAATGTGGTGAAGGGGTTTAACTTCGTCGACGCTAGTAAGGTGGGTTTTTCTGCTCCTTTCTGTTTATGCTAGGTAACACCGGTATCGCACTTTGCGACAGATCTGGGACTTGATAGTATTGAAATTAAGACTGTAAAAGATGCTATTAAGGCTGATTTCTGTTTGGAAGACTGTGATTGCTCTGGAACTTCGATTGATGAGATGACCGCATGCATCTCTCGCAACCCTAGAGCAAAGTAGAGGATTTGTTCACTGTAACGTTTATCGTTTCTTGTTTGTCAAATAAACTCTCCGAAACAACTTAATTTACCTTCAACAACTCGATATCGAAGACAAGTTTGCTGTTGGGAGGAATAGTAGGAGGGGATCCTGCCTTTCCATATCCAGCCTCAGGGTAGATGACCAACTTTCTTCTGCCTCCTTCCTTCATGGTCATGATGCCATCATCCCATCCTTTGATCACCTCGCCCACGCCAATCTTGAATACGAAAGGCTTCTTGCCCGACTGATCGAATACATGCTTGTTCGGCAAAGTACCCACATACTTCACAGTGCACTTCGATCCTTTGCGAGGCGATTTGCCCTCTCCAATCTTGATATCCTTGTAGGTGATGTACTGTCCGATCTTCTGGATACCATTACCACCAGGCTTTTCGTTCTTTGAACGCTTCTCATCCGGAACCTTGGTCTCGGCAGGACGTTTCTCTAAGAGTAAGTCGATTGTAATACTGCTACCGCTCTTCTTTGGAGGCTTCTGTTCTTCCTCTTCTTCCTCCTCTTCTTCCTCCTCTTCTTCTTCCTCTTCTTCCTCTTCCTCTTCTTCCTCTTCTTCTTCCTTCTCCTTCTTCTCGTCTTCATTCTCTTCCTCCATCTCCTCATCTTCTTCTTCCTCTTCTTCCTCCTCCACAACAGTAATAATAATTCCAGTGATATCCACATCAGAGTCTCCCTCAACACTGAAGGAAATGTGCTCGTCCGCAGGGAAAGCAATTAGCTCCACTGCATACTGGGGAATCTCTACAATTCACAAGAAATAAAGCAAGTACCCTTGGACAGAGTACAGAGAGTAAACGTATTATCACCCGTAGTAACCTTGACGACGACAGGGTTCTTCACTTTCACATTCTTAAGAGCGACCTACAACTCAGCAGTGAAAATAGATCCAAACGTTGGAGACATGCAACTCAGAGAGTTCTAAACTCTCAGTTTCAGAAGAATTGGCAGCAACCTAGAATTGGAACTAAACCAAGTATTTCTACTGTGCAACCCCAGAACTGTTCTTGATATTGTGGTTCCATTCTATAGTTTGATTACTCCCTTTAAATGTGAGTTATATGAGTGGTTCTTTTTTCTTGCAGAATCGCGGTTCTTGACTCGTTTGGAAACAAGACTCAAAATGACTATAGTTTACTTGCCACTGTCTTTGTCTACTCATAGAAAGTACGTTTGCAAAGATTCATACATGGAGGTTAATCATGTCTCTCCTTTAGTACACATATTCTTTACACTCTTTATCAGTCCGCTCCTGCTACCTGTTGCCATTCTTTCAGACACAAACTTCTGCTCACTCTAGGAAGAATAGTTGTGTTTCGTCATCTATTTGCTTTTATATCTTCTTGTAACCATGTCTCGGAAATTTACCAACGTGATTGCTTCTTTCCTCTTTTCTGTGCTTATTTTCTATCTGTGTATAAGCTATAAGCAGAGTATCTGTATGGACTTATTTTTAACTGTCATTTTGAAGGTGATTTTGTAACTTTTCCTAAGTGGGTTAGTAAGTTTTGGGATGATAGTTCTCTGGTTTTTCCTGGGAATGCTGCATTAGGAAGCTCGAAAACTCGTATTGAAACCGTTAATTCGTTCAAGTCCATTTCTCTTCGTCCTTTGTAACTTTTTTTGCTTTTGTTTTTTGTAGTGATTCATCAAAACTTCGTGTTTCCCCAAAATTCCAGAGTGGTACAGAATTAATTGAAAGCACACCTACTTTTCCGGTTTTAGTTGAAAATGAAACTTCTATTCTTTCCGCAAGTTCTTTTGGAGCCAGCTCCTTACCAGTGTCTCCTAGTGTCTCTGTAGTGAATGAAGCTGTAGTTGAATTGCAATCAAATACAGAAGTGAGTTCTTCTTCTTTGTTACCTTCGTCACATTCCCTGGAAATGGAGAATGCTGAGGTTCTACAGTCGGATGTCATGCCTGCTTTGTCGTCGGAATCTCCTACCACAAACAGCGACATCGAAAACACTCAAACCGTACTTGTTCATGGTGACCCGATGCTAATTGATGATGCAACTTCTGTCCCAACAGACTCTACTCTGTCTCCTCCATCGAGCGCATCGATCGAATCACCTCGTAATTCATCTGTTGTGTTTACTCGCCATCGTCCCAACAAGAAGTTCCGCACAGCATACACTGATATTCTTCGGAATATTGGAAGCGAAAGACACGTTGCATTACCTGGGGAGTTCAGGTTTAATCAGTATCACACAATTCGATACTATGAAGGATCACACCTTGACTTGGTTCCTCGGAATCGAAGCGCTCTTCCTGTAACGAGCAAGTTTGATATTTCTATAATTTCACAAACAACGTTTGGGTTGGAGTTCGTTTTGATTGTAGGAAGGAGCGACTCTTCTTTTTCCCTTATTTGCTGAAGCGATGGCAAGGGTATCTCAGCTGCTGATCACTCACTTGTAGACCGATAAGCATTACCATCATGGTGAAATCGAAAGAAGTGGACGAGGTGGTGTCTTTTATCGAGAATGGAAACTTCCCTGATCGTTTGCGTCTCGCTCTCTACATCTACAATTACCCAGACCACCGTGATTGTGTGTATCGAAAGTCAGGACGCAAGTTGAGATGCATGCGCAACGCCGTCTATCCTATAAATCGACTGCGAAATATAGCCATTCGGAATACTCTGACGAGTCATTTCGTTGTGTTCGACATGGATATGTGGCCTGCAAGTAGTGATTGACGGTTGTCTGGACTGTAGAACACACGTACCAAACCCTTCTGAACCTTCCTCCTTCCTATCTGAACAACTCTCATTTCGTCACGATCGTTCCTGCCTTTTCGCTGTCGAAGAAAATCCTCTCCACCTCAAAGTGTCTCGGTCTGCGTTCGTGTGTCAAGGAGTGGCGTTTGTTGGTGTTTGTGATGAGTAGAGCGATAAAGAAGTATCCTGAGACAAAGAAGCAGCTTGTGAGCTGCATGAAGACTGGCGGCTGCACGATATTCCGGCCTGCGTCTCTGACTCATAACTATCTTCCAAAGAAGTGGACAACGCTTCCTGCTTCGAGACAAGTGGTGTATGTTCCTTGCTTCAAGGAGCGCTTCTTGGAGCCCTACGTGATGGTGAAGCGTTCATCGAGCTTGCCTTACTTTGATGAACGCTTCATCAACTACGGCTTCAACAAGGTGCAGTGGATCGAGAACATGCGATATCTGGGGTACGAATTCTACGTTTTGGCGCAGGCTTATGCTGTCGATATTCCTCACTCCTTGTAGGACATCTGACGGTGTGTGACGTAGGTCTGATTATGCGAAGGAGTACAACGCCAGGTTTAAGGAGCGGCATGTGGACATGCTGGCACTTTACAGGCGATTTTTGATCGAGTTGCGTTCGGAGCATAAGGATGCAAGCAGGCAGCTACTGTGTTTGCCTAAAGGTGGGGGCAACAAAGAGAGATAACCTGTAGATACAGACATTTCAAGATATCGATTTTTGTAAACACATAGATTGGTTTTGTTTGTTGTAGAGAATTTTTGTTCTTGAGGTCGAATGTCTTCTGGAAAACTGTTTAAAGACCTTGTTCCTCCTCTCATGCCGGAAATTCTCGAGGCGGTGCAGAGCATGAACTTTCAGTCTGCCACTCCTGTTCAGGCGACAGTGGTGCCATACTTCCTCTCGCACAAGGATGTAAATGTTGTTGCATGTACTGGTTCTGGCAAAACGCTCGCATTCCTGATTCCGTTGTTTCAGATCTTATGGAATAAGGAGTGCAGACTAGTGAATGGCCAGGTTGGAGCGGTAATCATTTCGCCGACGAGAGAGCTTGCATTACAGACTTTCTCAGTGGCGCAACAGTTTGAAGAGAAGAATGGAAAAGTTCACGTAATTTTACTTACCGGAGGTATCGAAGAGTCTTTCTGTAAATCTCAGGGAACGAAGTTGCCGAGGATATCAAGCAGCTGCACTGCGAGAAGGGACTCGTTCTCATCGCGACTCCAGGCCGTCTGAAGGACATCATGGAGCGTCAGCAGGAGAAGTTGTCTTTTAGAGAGCTGGAAGTGCTAATTCTCGACGAGGCGGATGTGTTGCTGGTAGGAAACCTGTAGTGTTGTCAATTTCAGGATTTGGGCCACGCTGCAACAATTAACTATATTCTCTCCAAACTCCCGAAGCAGCGTCGCACCGGCTTGTTCAGCGCAACAGAGGCAGATGGTGTGTCTGCTCTCTGCAAGGCTGGCCTTCGCAATCCTGTCAAGATCAAGATCGAGATCAAAAGTCACAACCAAGTGCAGGCTGTTCCTGTGCTCCTAAAGAACTACTTCGTGACGCTCCCGAGCGATGCAAAGCTGGGGTTCGTAGGTATTGCTTCTTTTTCTGATTGAAAGCTCCTTCGCTTTCTTCGCGCGCATCAACAGGAGAAAATCATCGTGTTCTTTCTGACCTGCGCTCAGGTGGACTTTCTGACGAGTGCTCTGCTCTCCCTCGACGTGCTGGAGGGGATCAAGCTTCGCTCGCTGCACGGACGCATGGTTCAGAAGAAGCGACTGAAGACGATGGAGGACTTCCGGAAGCCCGAGGGTCGGTCTGGTCTTGACGTCTCATGTGTAGCGGGCGTGCTGTTCTGCACTGACGTCGCTGCGCGAGGCATCGACATTCCCGACGTCGACTGGATCGTGCAGTTTGATCCTCCGCAGGATCCCGCGTTCTTCATTCACCGCGTCGGACGCACAGCGCGCGCAGGCAAGAAAGGACAGTCGCTGCTGATGCTGGAACCGTCGGAAGCAGCGTACGTCCCATTCACGCGTCGACGAGGAGTTCCTCTGATCGAGTGGGACGAGAAGTGGGACGAATCGCTTCGAAACGAGTCTCTGTCGGTACTAGAGAAGATTCGAGCGAAGTGTGTAGCGAGTCGAGAGCTGTATGAAAAGAGTGTGACGGGGTTCGTGGCAAATATTCGAGTTGTGCTGAGATGAGTGAGTGAGTGATAGGCGTATCGAAACCATGACTGCAATTTCATACTGCGATTTGAGGATCTGGATTTGGCCTCGTTAGCACGATCGTTCGCTCTTGTGCGGCTGCCGAAGATGTCGGAATTACGAACGAAGAAAATCGATTTTGAGGAACTGGCAGTTGACGTACAGTCCATTCCATATACAGATCCTGTGCGAGAGAAGGCAAGGCAGGAGCGGTTGAAGAAAGAAGAAGCGATTCGTGGTGCGAAGGAGGAAAAGAAGAAGAGTGTGAAGCGGCCGCCTGAGGAAAAGGTGGAGACCAAAAGGAAGAAGAAGGGAAAGCACGAGAAGATAATGGATGAGTGGGAAGAGTTGCAAGAGGAAGAGAGGCTGTATCGGCTGTATAAGCAGAAGAAGATCACCGATGAAGAGTATTCTAAGCAGCTGATGTCGTCGAAAGGCGAGGAGAAGGAAAATAGTTTCGAGGACCGTTTTGAAAAGGCTCGAAAGGCCCATCAGATGTTACGAAATAACCAGAAGAGTCGTCGGTCTCACATCCTAAAACCTAAAGGAATGAAAAAATAGTCTATTTACGATTGTTTGAAACAAACAGAAGATGAAACAGTATAAACACATTATTTAATGCCACATTGACCACAGTGAATCCATTAAGCCTTTAGAACCTTCAGGATTGGGTTTTTCAGAGTGTGGTTCTTGATGAGGTTCTTGGTGAGGTTCTTTTGGTGACGGAGGTGATGGAGACTCGTCTGAAGAGGAATCTGCGATAGCTTCTTGAGACACGATGTCACGAGGACGGTGGAACTTTTTCAAAACTGGAGACTTTGGAGCACTGCTGTTATTGGGACCATCTTCGGATGTTGACTGAGCTGTTGTTTCAGGTTCTCGAACTTCGGATTGCATTTTAACCAATTCTACCTCTTTTATTTCTCGTCGAGATTCTTCACTGAGGTAGGAGAGCGCATCTTCAAACTCCTCCGAATCTGTTGCATATGTCACGGGTGGAACTACCCTTGGCGTTTGGCTCTCGCTACTCTCTCCTTCAGAGATAGCTGGCAAAGCGGCTTCGCTGTTATCCAGTTGTCTCGTAAGAGGTTCCTGGACAATTCTTTCAGCCTCCTGTCCCTCATTATCTTCCTCACGAATGATACGTTCATCGTGTTCTGAATGTTCTGAATGTTCTGAATGGTGTTCGTGGTGTTCGTGGTGTTCATGGTGTTCATGTTGCTCGTGCTCTTCATGTCGTTCATGCTCTTCATGCTCTTTATCCTCTTCATGCTCTTCATAACTCTCTTTTTCTTTCTTGTGATGCCTACGATGATGTCGACGAACTCCACGACTTCGCATTCTCTCCAACATCTCTGCCTCTTCACCAGGCTTCAGCGGTGCTGCTGGCGTTTCTGGAGATTCCAGCACAACAGGAGGCTCGTATCCAGGATTGATAAAAGATAGAACAGAAGGTAAGAGAAATATTCCAAAAAGAAAACCAAATATGGTCACTCCTGTCATCATGGTGAAGAACATCCGATTTGAAGGTACCGTAACAGTAGAAAGCATAAGCACAGACAGGAAGGTGGTCAATGCAGAGGTCGTCAGCGATCGACCCATCTTTGTTACAGCCTTCGCAGCACGCTCTCCTCCAGAGAGGTTTCCATCCGTTTCCACAAAAGCGTGAGTAATGTGCGAAGAGAAGTCCACAGCGATACCCACACTCATCACCATACAAATCGAAGTGATAGCATTCAAATCCAAACCAGTGATTGGTACCCAGGCCAGAATACAAACATCCGCCAACAAGACATTGATAACAGCAATGAGAGAGGGACCCGGAGGCAATAGACAGAAAAGAACAAGTGTCACTGCCACAGCGGAAGTGATGAGATTCGTGATCGTTTCATTCAGCGTAACGCCCACCATTTCATAGTAGGAGTACATTGTAGAATACGACTTCATGGCAATGTACACTCCGTACTCATCTGTTACATTCTTGATTACCTCACGAACTCCGCGCATTACTCCTACGCCCAACTCCAAGTCGTTCACAGCAAGAGGACTGATGGAAAACTTCACTTTCGCTGCAGGCAATTGATAGTTTTCGAGATCAATCGAAAGATGTTCCGCCATTCGAGGGTTTGCCTAGAATGAAAGCCTATCCACTGAACTACTTGAATGCACTGAAGCAGATACAGGTAGAACTGAATCCCACTAGCTTCTTCCGGCTCGATATTATTCTGAATAAGATAATTGTCAAATGTATCCCAAGGGTTTTCCACATTTGACATGATATACTCCACATTTTTCACTTCGCCAATCACATCCCGAACAATATCCTACACATTACCAGCTTGTATGAGTCGTACACGACGTGTTGTTCGACTGAGTTCAGTGTCATAGAAGACAACGTTAAGTTCTGCGATCTTCTCTTGGAACTCAGTCTTTGCAACCTCTAGATAGGCTGTAACAAAACTATCTTCAGGCACAGCATCTTCAGGAGCAATTCCTTGGGTGATTCGCGTACACATGTAAATCGAGAAGCCGATATAAGCTGCAAAACAGATGATGATGATAATGCGAGCAATAGTCGACAGGAAAAGCTTTGACACCACATTTCGATAGAACCGCGTGATAAATCCATCATCCACGTCATCATCTCGCTGATGGTGGTGATGATGACGGTGAGGTTTAACAGCAGGCTTGGTGCGAGCCTCATACGACTTCATGTTCAACGTTAACAGGGCAAGATAGAGAGTCATATTCGTGAAGAACACACAAATCATCACGAGAGCAGAAGACAAGCAAAACGTACGAATTCCCTTAAACGAGCTATTCACACCCACTACATTGAATGACACCCCAGATTTCTACTCAAAAAGGCAAGCACAGTGGTAATCGTTGATAAAGTGTTGAAGAGTGTAGCTTCGCCCGTCGCGTGAACTGCACGTTGCTCTACAGACTTCGACTTATCCTCACGGTAGAAGAGAATCGTTAGAAGGACCTCATTATCCACACCCAGTCCAAGCGCAAGGAAAATCACCACAGCAGTAATCGTTGTCCAAGGAAGACCAAACAAGAGCGAGAATCCCAAACCCATTCCACAGGCGATAATGACGCAGAAAAGGGTTTCGAGAGCTGAGGATTAGAGATACGATCGAACGCTACCAAGAAGAATCGACATTAGGATCGACTTTTCCAGCAACAAGATAGTGATGATGATGAAAACGAGCAGGATACTGATACTCAGTTTTGTGAGAGTTTGGAGAGTGCCTCGCTCGACTTCATCACTGATACCGCTACTGGAAGTGAAGTAAATCTGAACTGAATGAGCAGAGGAAAGAATACTTGCCAATATCGGGAGTTCTCCTGATAGTCCTTCAAAATCGAAATGGCTTCGTCAAGCCACTTATTGGGTACTGTTTCGTTGTAATTCTCATAGGAAAGACCATACACAACGGATAGAGAGGTAGCTTGGGCAAGACCTGTCGTTGTGTTTTCGCAGTTCTCCACAGTCACAGATCCACTCTATGTGTTAAGAGAAGGTCATTTTCCCACTGAACCAAACACATAATAGAAGGGAATGTAGTTCAGTTCATGAGTGCAGATCCTGTTAATCTTGTCTCCAGTCATACGAACATTCTCTGCGTTCCAGTCAAAGTACATGAAAGGACTGAAATGGAGACAACTGCCATCCATCAGTGTAGAACAAAAGTCTACAGGTCAACAGCACAGCCAGAAGATACCAGTGACCAACCTTCCATCCACCTCGATATTGTTTAACTGCCTCTCTACATCCAAAAATTCCAACCATGCATCAGTATTGAACAAAGAGTTTCTTGCATTTGGTACAGCGATAATCTGCAATTGGTCATCGCTAGTTTTGAAGTACTGTGAATACACCTCTTCTTCTTTGCGATTCTCTCCGTTCTACGCATCAGAAAAATAGAGTACTCAAACTCCAGGAGTGAAAAGATCCGCAATATCATTGTTCTTCAAGGACTCAAGACGAAAAACTCCGCATGCAGCAATTAAAAGTACAATAAAGTAAATCAGTATAGTACGCTTCGGATGCTTTGTTACTTTCTAAACAGTGAGTATTGTTCCAGATTTGCACTCTCGCCAGTGCCCGAGCAGAATTCTTAATAAAAGATTGAAGGGAAGACTTTAAACGACGAAGACAATCTGTAAAAGTCACTCACAACCATCAAAATGACTTTGTTTTGGTTTTGCGGGCTCCTCCATTCTATTATATAAAACAAGAATACAATTGAATAAAAGACTGTGTGAAGGAAAATACAAAAAAACAATCGATTTTGTCGCCTATTTATCGTACGGGAACACTTATTTTGAAAAGTGTTTTGACAATATTGCCATTTGAGTTTACTCGTGGAAGGGAGCACAGGAACCCTTCGTCCAAAGAGAGAGGCACTTGGAGGTTGTGTTGAGAATCTCATTCTCTGATGTATTACAGTTTCCTCTAAGAGTATAACATTTTATCGTATAACTGGAATCATCGCTGATCATTTCACTATCAGTCTGAATCAGAATTACCCCATATGAAGTTTCACCTCTTCTCCACCTCTTTTTGGGTCCATGTGTGTCATTCTCAGCTCTCAGTCCTTTATTTTCATACTGAATTAGAACTCGCTAAAAACGAATATTCTTTGCTTATTATGACTTGTTGACGCCAAGCCATATTTCCATTAGATTGCTAACAGAATGAGTGTAACTGGAAAGAGAATTATAGGAATGCCTACTCTCCTTCTTTATGAGGCTGAAGGTTGCACAGCTCTCGTTCAAACTCGTGATGGCTCTATTTATCGTGGAGTTATAATGGAAGTGCAAGACAATTGGAATTTAAACATGCAAAAGGTGACAATGAAGACAAAGAACTCGAATGAGGTGATTCCATTTAAAATGCTGTTTATTCGCGGCGCTCAGATATCCTTCATCGTTCTTCCTGATATGTGCTATTTTTGTCGTGGTTTGAGCAACTAGGTTTAAACACTCTCCCATGTTCCAGCGTGTGATCGATTTCAAGAACGGAAAGACTGCTCCAAAGGTCCAGACCGATCCTGCTCTGCGTATTGCTAATCGTCGTTGTAAATGTAGTATGTTCACTTCATGTCTAGAAATATCGTAGTCTTTTGCTTTGTTCAACAAACAAACTACAAGTGATACTTGTCCCATTTGTATTCTTGTTTTCTCCTTCGTGTGTCTTTCGATTCCAGTGCCCAGCCCACCTTCAACTCTTTTCCATTTACGATGGCACCAGAAAGAAGCGAGAACGACATGCTGGCTAACTGGTGCGAGTCAAACTCGATGAAGCAGTACCCTGCCGAGGTTGTCAGCACACCTGGCGATTGCACATCGTGCAACTCGATCTACACTGGAATGCACACACTCACTTACATGCAGCTGGGGCTTCAGAAGCTCGTTCAGCTCTTCGCTCACCTCATCTCCTGTGACTCCACGATCAATGTTACCCACGAAAAGTGTGCGTTTGTTCTCTGCCGGTTCTGTGCGACACAGACAGTCTCGAATCTTCACACCAAAAATACGCATCGCAGGGATGAGAGCCTTCTCACGAGCGTCCTTCTCCGCGAAGTGAACAAAGCCGTATCTAGGTGAGAGCGAACTCCCTTGCCTACATCATTGACTCAGGAACCTGCTGCCGAATCTTAGGTTGCTTCTTTTTGCTTTCTTCTTCTGGATTCGAATAATCCAAAATCTCCACCTTCTTTACACTCCCACATTTTCGAAAGGCCTGGGCCAACTCTTCTGTTGTGATCCCAGTAGGCAGATTGTGGACAAACACTTGATACAGCGAGTTGGAGGTGGCATGGCTACGTGGTGGCATTTGCACATTGGACTGGAAAGTAAGGACTTTCTGCCGTTTCTTCAACGGCTTGGGATCTTCTCGCAACATTTCCTCCACATCTACAATCGATACAAGCACACACCATCACCTGAATCGGGCGAGTTGCACCGCGAGACAGCTCTTACTGTCAGCACTGGCTTTTTCATCTTCCTCACATGCTCCAAGGTAGGGATTGAGAGAAAGTTGGCCTACTTCTCACACGCTCTCTATACATACATATTTCTGGAGAGAAGGTTCGACGAGATACGCAGAGTCCCCGCAGATCTGCGAAGCTGCTTGCAGAAATCGCTCGAGATCTGCTGCTGCCATTGGAGAAGTCTGATAGTCCGAGAGACGAGCAATGAAGGCTTTGTGCTGCGCGTCATCAAGGAGAGTGGAAAGCCGAAAGGACAGCAGTAGTGCGCCTTTTTCTTGAGAAGAATCCGACTACATAGAAGATCGAAGAGAGAAAGCTACACGAGGCAGATGGTTGGAGTGATACCGATACTTGTTATAGGCACAAATGAGTGTATGTCGTTCGGCATCGCGACGACGAACCTCCGTGCTCTGCACTGCGGAAATGGAAATGAGGGGAAACTCGTTGAGTCCTTTGATGACCCACTCAAGCAGAGCCAGAAGATCCGAGCTGTGCTGATTGAATTTGAGGATGGACTAGATGAGAGAGAGGGAAGGACACTACGCCAATTTTGGAGAGGAACTGAGAAAAGGGAATTGCCTTCCGCGTCGACTCGGTAAATGTGTTCAAATAAGCGAAGAGCTTGGTCAGCTCTTCGTCCGAGCAGTAGGACTCGATACAGTCTCGCACCACATTCACACGCCATTGGAAGCCATCATACTGGATGTTCCTACATCACAGCAAACTGCCAGTCGTACTCCCAGTCCCGAAAGAACTTCTCTGTGACCTTCGTCAGAACATCTAGCTGCATCTGCACCTCCTTCTTGACCTCTCCTGTTTTGGGAAATTCCGTTCCGTTGAAGTACGATTCGATCCAGGGAAGCAGGGAGGGAGAAACTTCGCCCAGCTCCTTATCGATCTCTCGCAGCATTTTGATAAGCGATTGACGGCCCACTGGTGAAGGAAGCATGATAAACTTTTGGAACTCTTTGTAACTACGAATGAGAAAAAAGTCCAGACACAACATGAACTTCTGCTTTCGGTGACTCAGCAGCTCATTGATGCGGTCCGCCAGGATATCTGCGCGCTCATTTTCGATCACACCCTCATCAGTCTTGAACTCGTTCCACCGCTCCGAATTCTGAAAGCTCGATATCTTCTCTCGAAAATCCTCTAGAGACATTGGCTTTATTCCTATGTCTTTCCCAGTAATGCTCAAATTGGGCGGAGTGATCGGAACCGCATATAATTCGGGGCGCTGCTCGCTTGGATCATCCACCAATTCTCCTGGAATCAGATCTGGAGCCCTTGTTTGCAAAGTCGACACTGAAGTAGAAAAACTGCAATATAATATATCCCTTATACAGGTACCTTCTAGACTGATTTGAGAACACTCTAAATGGACTAAAAGGACAAGATGCGACTTGCGAAGAGTGAGCTAGTTTTGCACACAGCACGCATGAATCGGACTGGTGAGCAGAACGAAACAACAAAGAAATCGCTTTCCGCTGTTGCTTCCACATGTTTTTGAAATCGACGCAGGTGGACTGTGACAGCTGTGTACGACAGGTTTTCATTCATCCCACTCTGAATACATACACTCCAAAAAACCGAGCGATTTTGGGCAATGTCCAAATCTTTCCAAATCGAGGAAATGGAAGATAGTAATGTGATTAGTGAATATGCAAACCCTTCGTTTAATCCGAAGGAAGCAGCGCTTGACTTTTTCCGAAAGGAAACAGTAGATCAATACAAAGGATTTTCCCATCAACTCGAGCAGACAAAAGTAAGTAGCGACATGCAAGTATGTGATTCTATAGCACAATACGGAGACAACTCTGAAGGAGAATGTTTTTGACCATTATACAGAGTTTATTGGATTTTCTGAGGAAATCAATAAGATGGAGGACTGTATGGAGCAGTTGAAAAAAAATCTAAGTCGTACGAATCAAGTGCTGGACAATCTTAAGGTTTGATAGGAATGAAGTGTATACCGTTTAGGATACCACTCTGACAATTGACACCGAAGAGGTCAGTGAGTTAGATAGGAAGGTGTACGTCATTCCAGACAATCTGGCTTGGATTAAGACTGTCTGCGATGACATCGATCTCTATATGTTCCAGGTGTGTCTTTTTGGATCGTCTCTATCCTAGCGCCGCTTTACGGAAGCTGTCGAGTTGTACATCCGGGCTCAGAATGAACTCGCCTCGAACGATATCTCTTCCAATCCGCTTCTCGTGGATCTCAAAACGAAGGTAGATTTTGCTCTCCGCTCCTAGGTAGCTGTCTGCCAAGTCTGAAATGCTGACATCAAAGCTGGTCTCCGAGCTGTTCTCCCACGACAGCAGCCGGTCCGATCGTCGTCGTGTGTGTCGTCTGTTGTGCGGACTTGGCTACGAATCCGAGGCCTGCCTGCTGTACTTGGAGCGCTCTAGTGAGGAGATTCGGAATCACCATCGACTGGTGAAGGCGTGCGGTGATATTCCGTCTCTGGTGGAAGGTCTGAGCGACTTGTTCTTCGAGTGTCTGCAAGACACGGCCGTTAATTTTGAAAGCATCTTTGGCGGCAGCGAGAAGAAATCGGCGTTTTGCATCTGCGTGTCGTGGATGACGAAGGAGATCGATCAGTTTATCAAGCAGATTGTCCTTCTGGCGATGAGTGAGGACTCTCGTCAAATGACCACCGATGACTTCCAGAGCTTTGCTTGCTGCGTGACTCCTCTCTTGAGAGGAGCTACTGTGCTGAGTGACGTTGGCTGCTCGATGGACTGCTACGTCATGCGAGCTATTGGTGAGAAGGTGCAGTCTGTGATCGAGCAGTACTTGGCAACATGCATTGTGAGAACTGTGCTTCGGATTCACTGTAGACCATCATTCGCTCTCTTCCGCAGCCATCCGGCGAAGTCGAGAGTATCCACTACCGTTCACAGCAAGGACTCGAGAAGCGGGATGTTTCGACCTATTGTGCCTCTGTGTACCACATGCTGGGACCTTTCGTGCAGTACTGCACACAGCTGCTTCATCCCTCGTTGATTCCCTATCTCTACAAGCCGATGGAGAAGGGATTTTCTGCTCTTTCTGTTCTGATTAGTCGTGTTTATGAGAAGTGGGTGAAGGAAAAGGAAAACCGAAAGCAGGCAGTCACCTTTGCTGATCTCTACTTTTTAAGTACTGACTTCATCCCTCTGATTTCTGTTTCGTTCCTAAATCGGATGGGAGCTTATGGGAAAGAGATCGATTCGACGTTGAAATCAGTATGTGTTTGGAATGGGTCTTAGCGTAGCTTCGTACACAGCTGAAGAATTGTACTATGCTTTTGATGCAGCAAGTCTGCACTTCTGCTTTCTCTGTGATGAAGTTCTGCCCTCCTTTCTATGCCAAGATTGAAACAAAGGTCGATGCGCCTCAGCCCACGACTGTGAGTGCCATGAATCAGGTGCTCTATGTGCTGAAGCAGGGGGAAAAGCTGATGTCTCCGTCGTCATTTAACATGATGAGGAAAGCCTTGTTCACAGTTGGTCTGTTGAGTAAGTGTCACCTGTAGTGCATCTTCACGTTGCTGGCAAAAGACACGCGATGGGAGAGCATTGAGGCAGGGAAGGTAATGGAGAAAGCGACTGTTGAACTGTAGTTTAGCGAGAATGGATTCTATTCCCTCGTCCTTGACTTGGCCTTTATTCAAGCCCTTGGACCTTCCTCCACAAAGAACATGTCTGATGGGTTGATGGAAAAGGCCATGAAATTAACAAATGACGCACAGATGCCGTCGCAAAAGTGGTTAACGAAGAATATGAGTGAAGCTTTGAAATCGTGTAGAAAGTTCTTTGTTTGTTGCTATTCGCATTTACAGTTCCGATCGTGTGGGAATTAAGACGCTAGATCAAAATGTTGATCAGTAGAAATAGTTTAGCTGTCTTCTGTTTCCTGTTGGAATGCCTATAAATCTTTCTGGGACATGGAAATTAGACGTGAATCGCTCCGAATCGCTTATTCCTTATTTAAGTGCTCTTGTAGGATATGAGAGAGTTGCAGTTAACTGCAGGGAGTCTCTGACCTTGCTGTCCAAGCAGCAAGTAAGTTAGTAGATATCTTGAGTATTACGCAAACAGATGAGTGTTTCACTATTTGTCGCATGTCACGTTTTGGGAAGGATACAAAAGCGATCCGATTTGATGACGAATATACTGTAAAGTCTGTAATGGGAGGGACTCATCATGTTGTATGTGATATCCTTTATAATATAGATAAAAGTGTATAAATTAGATAATGCTATTCAAATGGTCACCCAGTTCTCCAACAATTTGGGAGTTTTGCGAGATACACGTGTTTTGGAGGAGAATGGCCGATTAATGCATGTAAATCTAGTGCTGCAGATGACAGCTGGGCAGCGCGTTGTTGTAAATCGTTATTTCGTCAAGTCCAATCTATCATGTGAAGAACTCCTAGAGCAAACAGATACTGGAACTGTGAAAAGGTGTTTTTGGCGTGTGGTATTGATACCTAGTCCGCGCGAGGAAGAGTTCGATTCAGATTAGTGAGAGTGTTTGTTCATAATAAACTTGCTCTATATGGAAGTATCAAGATCTTTCGAGACATGAAAAATAGAACGTCACGGACGTAATAGATTTACTTCTACAATCTAACTGGACCGAGCTTTGGAGTCAATTTCGAACTGAGAGCAAAACTGTGATCAAGTCGTTTATCCGTTCTGTAGATTGGTCTGAGCGCTGGATTCATTTCCTTTTTATCACATTTATTGCATGGTTTGGGATGATTGTAAAATATCGGTATCACTGGTTGTTGGTATGTGAACGCATAGTGACAGTGTCTCTTTTCAATTTTTCGTGTTTATATTGGATTCTCTTATAGTCTTTGGGGGTCGAAGTCTCAATTCGCTTGGAAAGTGTCTATTTCCTTTCTGTATCATACTTAGAAAGTACTGGACCTATTTTTCTACAAAGGACTACTTTGATGAAGATGGTATGTTCTACTCCTTTATGATTTCTTTCCCGCTGTTAATTATCACATCGATTCAGATCGTTTGTACAGAATTTTGACTCGACTCTAGTTTATACTGCTTATGAGTGTGGTCAAAACAAATATTCAGATTCAGAAGCTTAAGGCTCTTGACCGCAAGCACAAGGAATTAGAAAATTTGAACAGTAGGAATGACTCTACAAAGTCGACTGCAGAGCATATCGACAAACTGGAGAACGAAACGGAAGACGGACTGAGGAAGAGAAAGTAATTTGTTTGTTTCCATAAATTCTGCTTATTTTTGTTTTTCAATTCTTATTTCCAAAGAGGAGAGGAAGTAATATGGGAAAAAACTACTCTCTCCTATTGAACTTGGTCATGTTTTTCCTAATCGCAATTAGTTTTATTGCGTTTTTGTGCTTTTCCTATTTTTCGGATGTGAATGTCGGGGTAGATTCTTTATCTCATTTGTAGGTCTCAGAGAGAATACCAAGGTACTATTTAGAAGCGAATGGATTAGAGAAGTGAAGTTCTGAAGCGATTCTAATTGTTAGGAGTACTGTAATCCGTTTAAACCGATGGGAAGGTAGTCTGCTTTATGTACACTCATCGGATATTCAAAACAACTCTGCAGTGTCTAATGCTGATAGTTATGGGCCTGAGCTTAAAAGAAAAGCGGAGCGCATAGCAAAGCTATACAAATTGAATATTGCGACTAGTTTTCCACCGAGCAGTCAGCGTGAAATCGGATCTTCTCTCGTTGATTTATCTGGATGCGAGGGCGTACGTCCTCTTGACCGTTATGATAGTAGTTTTGTTCTCTGTTCAGCACTTAGTTGTCTCCATCAATCGAACAACGGTCGATGTAACTTTAGTGATGAGCGGCACGTTTGGTCTTCATTCTCTGTGATAGGTAGATTCAACCGGAAGATATTGCTTCCTCTCCTGGTCAGTCAGTGGAAAGGGTGGGTGTTGGTTTTCTGTCTGACGTGTAGTCCGATCGTCTTCGTTTTTCATCTGAAAGAAGAGGAGCTTTCTACTTTCAGACAGTTCATCTCCCAAACAAGAGAACTGTGCAGCTCTCGAATCACTCTTTTGGGGTATGTATCCAAGGCGGGCAGCTTCTTCTATAACAACTATCCGATCAACATTCTGCGGAACATCGGCATTCACCACACGCACACAACGCACTATGCGTTGTTGGACATCGACATGATTCCTTCAGGTAGTCGTCTGGAGGAACTCTGTTGTAGATACTTCTTATCAGGAACTGAAGTTTCTTGCGTCTCTGGTGGCAAACGATACCACAGCTGTCATCATTCCCGCGTTTTTTAATGCCAATTGGAGTCTACCCAATGGTACCTTCGAGGAGCAGGTGAGGAAGTAGGTGTTTTGCACTGTGTGAAGCGTAGAGTGATTGGGCGTATTCCACTCAACATCAGCAGTTTAGTAGCGTGTGCAATGAGGTACAAGTGCCTCCCATCGAAAGTACACTTGTTCACTCATGTGTTTACTGCTGGGTGGTTCTCATCCGTAGTATTATATTAATGGAAAATGGTTATCGAGACACATAAAGATGAAGCCTGTGGACTATGATCCGATGCGTTGCTGGCCAAATCGATATCAAGAACCGTAGGAAAGTGGTCTCTGGTTAATACTAGCTATGTGATGGTGAAGCGTCGAGACAATATCACTGACTATTTGGAAGATCTGGTGAATTATGGATACAATAAAATTACGTATATTGAGAATCTACGCACTAGAGGTCTGTTTTTCATGTGTTCACTCACTTCCAGGGTATCGATTTGTGATTGCTGGAAAGATGTTTGCATTTGATCTACCCCATCTTCCGTAGATCTATAGGTGTGATTACTAGTAGATCAAAATTCCACGATGATCATATCAATTATCGGATCAATTCCAACTACTTTTCATACATCCAGTATGTACAAGAATTGAGGAAGATAAAAAGTGAAACAGGATACGTGATACCACTATGTAAAAAGAAAAAATAGTAACGGATTGTTTGAGACATTATTGGAGGCTGTGGAAAGGTAGTTTTCGTGTATTGGTTTGGAGTATGCTCCTCAGTGATCGAAAGACTTTCATATTCTCTTCACCAATGATCTTATAGACGTGATTAGAAATCTGAATTCCTTAACAATTGAGATGAGGTAAGGAAACAAACAACTGAAATGAAGTATAAAAACAAACAATTGAAATGAAGTATAAAAACAAACAATTGAAATGAAATATAAATAATCTCTAAACCTTTACAATTTTGTTATTTGACACTTTGGAAACAGCATTCCTGTTCGCAACCTTCCCTTTTACTCCTCCAACAGCTTTCGCTTTTCGATTTACACGAACAACGAAGAAGATCACAACGAAAATGATGACAATCACAACTACCACCAGAATCACAATGAGAGAAACAGACATACAGAATCCAGAAATAATCTGCCATTCACCATCTGTTTCTCCAAGAACACAAGCTCTTTCTATAGTTCCAATATAAGAACCACCTGAAGCGCAATCATAAGTAGCAGTCTCACCCACATTTGTAGTAGGGAAAACGCCATCCTCCTTACATATTCCTTTCCTTACAGAAAGATTAATAGTTGTAAAAGTAATTCCTGCCTGATTCTTTCCATAGATCGTATAGGCACTCAGAACCGATTCCTGCGTAGGTCTTCCAGTAATCTCTCCAGTCTTACTATTCAGAGTCAATCCAATAGGAAGGAATGTGTTCTCAGCCAAATAGAACTCCTCGATGATATTTTGATAAGTAGGAGCTGCAATACGAATATTCGTATTTAACACTAAATTATAGATTAATGCATTGTATGAAAGTCTTTTAGGTTCCTTCTGAGTGCAATTCGTGGTAATGATTTCTCCCAGTTGCCCTCCAGAACATTTACGATAAGAATATCCATCATATCCATATTCACAAGTTGAAGGAGAAATCTCACCTTCTCCCACAGAAGGATAATCACCTATTCCAGGACACACACCTGATCCACTTGGTTTACAATACTGGAGAATGTACGAACTCACATATACAGTACTTGATGCTGTATCATCCACCTCAAATCTCAATTGTCTGAATCCAGCAATACCCAGAGGAACAGACCAAGCACTTCGAGTCAATGCTCCTGTACTCTGGCCAAGAAGAGTCACAGCCGAAGTGTACTCATCTGTTTCATTTGAACGAACCAATAAGGAGAATCCATAAGTAGTACGAGCATACACAGTCTGCATAGCAAAACTGTTGAACTTTGTTCCTATCAAGTTCTCAACAGTCCATTCCAGATAAGTTCCTAGAGAATTTGGTTGATAACCATACGTCACAGGATTCAAATCCAGCAACTCATCTATAGTACAAGAAGATGATTTTGTTCCATCAATCTGAGAGAATGTATCAACCACAATCGAACATTCATTCACTCCAAACACACCTGTTGCATCAAATATCACATTACTTGAAGTAGATTGACCAGGTGGCAAATGGATTTCAAATGCCATCACATTCTTTCCTGTTACTCCTCCAACAGTAGTCATGATCACATGGAATTTGGAGAATACATCAGCACTATGAACTGCAATGGATCTTGTTTCAGAATCAAAATCCTCTTCCA
>JZRO01000024.1:0-36558 GCA_000963465.1 Blastocystis sp. subtype 9
CCTTGCCCGCCAAGTACAGCATCGACGTGTCGGGGTCGAAGAAGGGGAGAAGCGTGCCCGACGACTGGTCCAGCGAGTCGTGGCAGATCGGCTTGCCGAGATTTCGCAGGTCCCACATCTTCCACTCTCGCTGCGAGGAGCGGTTGAAGCCGGTGGTGATGACATGGGGCTGATCTCCCAGCCACGTCATCTTCGAACACTTCGTTCCATCATGCGGACTCCACTCGGAGATCACCTGGTTCTGACGAGGATCGAAAATGCGGTTCATTTTGTCCTTCGAAGAGACGCAGAACAGACTTCCGTTGTAGTTCCAGTGAAGATCCTGAGGAAGCACTTTGCAGTCGAAACTTCCTATCTCCGAACCTTCCTTGCAATCCCACACCTTCGCTGTTCCGTCTCTAGGATTCATTTCATCACAAAACAGTACGCAGATGCAGATGCGACAATCAAATCAGCTACCGGATTAAACTCCACAAACGTAACCTTTCTTCGATGGCCTGTAAGCGTTAAGATGGGATCGCTAATATTCTCCTCAGGCCCTCCTTCCGGGAACTCCCACAACTATCTCTCATCAACGAGAAAAGAAAGCACCATAATTGTCAGATCCGCCGAAGAACTAATAATCTGTTCATCGTTGAAGGGATTAAAATCAAAGTCACATAGATCACCCCTAACACAGTAAACCCCGATACGAACCCATACTTGTGTCCTGTTAACAAAGGAAGTTGCGATGGCATCCTTCCCGGTGTGTTATGTCTCCGGATACAGATTGGACCACCACCTCCTCCAGCCGGGAAGGCAAAGTATTTTGCATTTCCTTTTATGTAATTCTGATCTCCCGTTGTTGTAGCTACTCTGAATCCTTGGTATATTTCTTCGGCTACAAATGAATCGCGAAAGCAACCAAATACGCTGAAGACCAGGACAGTAAACATGTCGAAATCTCGATGCAGGTGTGTAGTCCATTTAGATATCTGTTATGAAATAATTCAAACTGTTCCAGTCATTGATCACGTATTCAAAAAAGTGGGAACGCACATGTTTTCAGACTAATCACCCCATTAGAAGAGTAATCATCTCTTCAATTAGGGAACACAGGCCCACTAGGAATACTGGAAATAAGAAAAAAGACAAAATGCAATAGCCGGGAATCGAACCCGGGCCTGATCCGTGGCAGGGACCTATCTTACCACTTGACTACTATTGCTCATCATAACTCTCAATTATTCTTTTTTTAGTAAACAAATCAAATCAAGGTATCTATTCTTTTCAATACATCTTTGCAACTCCCCTCGAGACAAACAACGCTAAGAGGATTAATAAAAGAATTTCCTTTTGACCATTCCTCATGATAGTCGAGAAAGGATGATTTCTTCACATTGATACGAATGAGTGACACACGCTCTGGTACTGTTTCCAGACTGTGAGAGCCATTCTCAGTAATCACATTGGTCACATCACCCAGAACAACCTCGCTTTCCATTTTTACCACAGGAACCTACTGATCATAGCAACGAACCAATCATTACTCGGTCACCGCATCCAATTTCAATAATGACAAGAGAGGCACATTTATGATCTTTCAAATACGTCTCGACACCCTCTTCCCATGTGTCGTAGAGATCGAAGTCGCTCGTTCCTTCGCCCTCGAGACCAAGCCATTCCTCATCATTAAACATGAGCACACTCGGCCTGCAGATCTGGTGGCAAACCGGACAAGCAGGGAGAGACTCTCTGGAAGAACTATCAACAGGAAGCTCGATTGGCCAAGTACTCGAGTTGCACTCAAGGCCCTTTGCGCACTGAAGAATATTGGCGTTTCCATGAATTTCTAGAATTTCCTCGTCAGGAATCCCCGACTTCTTAAAAAGACCGTCCACATTCGATGTATACACAAAAAAACTCGATGGAGGAGATGAACAGGAAGGTAGCAGCCCTTTGAAATACTCTCTCATAGTAGTAGTCTCGTTCAATCTCTTCATGTGTCTCCACTTCTTCAGTATTTGATATCTTATTGTCACACTTCAAATAGACACTACCCCTCATGAGGAATAGCTTCTGCATAGTCAGCAGCAGAAGCACCCCAAAATTTCCAAAACTCGATAGGGTCATCATGCAACTAGAGTATAAATAAATAGTATGTTTTAAAACTAAATCAGGATCACAATAGTCCACATATTCAAGCTTTTTGTCTGAAATAGTATCTATTGTTTACTAAGCATCATATAAAGTACTATTGATCTCCTCGTAAGTTTTTAGCCCCGATTCTGCAGACATTCCCGCTCCAGCCATAACTAAGATGAAAGATGCATTTCTAATCGCTGTTGCGGCTCGTTGATAATCCTCACTCTCTTCTTCAACGACCATTCAAGGAGATAAGTAAAGGCAGTAACGACCGATATATCTATTTGAAGAGAGATAAGAGGAGGCGAAGATGTGTGGTTCCATGGTGTAATGGTTAGCACTCAGGACTCTGAATCCTGCAATCCGAGTTCAAATCTCGGTGGGACCTTTTTCTTGCAGTATAGAAATGACCATATTCACTTTTACAATCCTCTATGCTTTCACTTTTGAAATCGTCTAGGATTGTACGTAATAGCAGTTTCAAGAGATGGAAGTCTGTATTTGTGGGGTTGTCAGGAGGTATTGACTCTGCTGTGTCTGCCTATCTACTTAAAGAGCAGGTACATATTTAACCATAGACTTACGATAAGGGATATGATGTGCGAGGTGTTTTTATGAAAAATTGGAGTATCGAGGAGGAAACAGGAAGCCCTGTCTGTCCAGCAAACGACGATTATCTAGATGCCTGCAAAGTAGCCGATTATTTACATATCCCTTTAGATACTGTATTCACTTCCTTTTGTTACAACCTGTAGTATGACTTCGAAAAGGAGTACTGGACAGATGTGTTCGAAGTGTGTCTTGCTTCCTATGCAGATGTAGGCGATTCCTGAGACTCTTGTGATAAGGGAGAGACTCCAAATCCCGATGTACTATGTAACCGTCACATCAAGTTCGATGCGTTTTTCAACCGTTGTTTATCTGAAGGAGCAGATTTCGTAGCAACAGGACATTATTGCCGAGTAAACCAGGGTTCAATGATTTCGCCATATTCCCAGGACATAGAGTTGCTACGAGGCACAGATGAAAAGAAAGATCAAAGCTACTTCTTGAGCCAGACTAGTGGTTCTGTTCTCTCTCGAGTGCTCTTTCCGGTGGGTGGTCTGTCGAAAAGAAGAGTGAGAGAAATTGCGGAGGAACTGAGTTTTCCAAATTCAAAGAAGAAGGAGAGTATGGGCATTTGCTTCATCGGGGAGCGGAATATGAAGCGTAGGATCTCTGCCACCCTTGCATTCTAGACTTCCTTAGAGAGTATCTTTCGAGCAGTCCTGGAGATATTCGGACAGTAGATGGAAGACTCCTCGGCGAGCACGAAGGACTCATTTTCTACACGATTGGTCAGGGGATTCGGATGAGCAATCAGCGAGAGAAGTATTATGTTTGCGAAAAGAGGATGGACACGAATGAGATTATCGTGTGCAGTGCGACACATCCTGCTCTCTTTAAGCAGGAAATCGTTGTATAGACTGGGATACCGGGTGACAGATAGATCAGTCCGAAAGACATGGTGTGGATCAATCCAAAGAGTCTTTCTCTGATATATTCGCAATGCAAGCAAGGTGATCATGTGTTTCCAATACAGTGTCAATTGCGATATCAGAATGTAACCTTTCTCAGGGCAGTTTATGGTAGACAGTGTATCCATGTCGAATTGAAGAAGTCACGAGTGAAGGGATCAGAGTCCATAGTCTCCAGCCGATGCGTGCAGTTACAAAAGGCCAAGTGTGTGTATTCTATGATCATGAAGTCTGTCTTGGAGGAGGAAAGATTATTCAGTAGGAATGTTTGCAACAAAAAGAGTACTGAACAATTGTCATAGGTTTCAACACTTCATCTTTCATAGTATTCACAATCGTATTGCCCTCTTCATTCTCGTCCATCGTTACCTTCTGTTCTGTATCATCTAGTTGTGCGTTCTCATCCGTCGCCAACTGGATATGACTTGCATATTGGCTCGTGTTTTCTTCTGGAGACCAGATAATCTATTCTCATCCCATTTACGAATCCCTACAATGATAGCTACATTCAGCACAAGTGAGATGCATTCCCATTGCCCGTAAGTCACTCTATTTTCATTCTCAGATTTAATTCTTACATCCACTGCCATTTCCAGAAACGAGCGAATAAAGCATCCATGTCTACAGTCAGCAGATACACGTTTAATACAAAAACAAGAACAAACACGACCCCCATAACCAACAAAAGAGTGCGGAAAGAGGAAAGCTTCGTTGTTTCGTTTTTCCCTTTCAGCTTCTTGATAGTATCCATCGCATAGGAGAAAATAACGAACAAAATCATCGCTTCGAATCTACATCAAAATAGGAGCGTAACAAAACAGTGCAGGAATCAATGTCGATGAGATTGATACAGGATTTTGTGTCTCTTGATTCTGTTTGAAAGATGTATTTAGCAATGTGTAAATGATGACTAAGAAAACTGATAACGATGGAGACATATTCGACACATTATACACAGATCCATATCTATCCATTACTTCTCCAATAAGCAAAAACCCAAGAGAAATGTAAAACAGAAGAATTCTAAAAACACCTTGCGCTAAACTTGCAGTAAATACAGACAAAAAAGAAAGAAAAGAGTTTGCACTCCCAAGTCGATTTATCGTAAACAGATGGAAGTTAAAGACCACGAGTGACACAATGAAAGAAACTAGAGTAAGTGAGATAATACGGTGGATAATGATGAGAGATTGAGAATATTTCCAGCAACGGAAAAACCAGTAGCATGAGAGGAAGAGATACAACCAGATGACGATCTTTGTAAAAGGGTAGACGCCATAGAGAGTAGCAGGGAGATGACCATAAGGATTAAAGGTCACACTATACCCAGAAAGAACTATATTCGTCGTATCTGGATCGCAGGAACCGATTACATAATAGTAAAGCCCTTCTTTAGGTATCATTAGACGAGTCGACAAATACTTCTTCTGACCTCTATTCCTTATCACACAAAATAAGGCAAACGAGAAGACGATTGTAGACTCTGTAAGTTGGTCACCATACTTCTTTGGAAGAATAAACTTGCGCTCTTCTTCACAAAGGCCATTCTATATAAAATAGACACTTCACTATAACATCTTTCGCATTCTTGTCGCAGCAGTACATCTTCGTATTATTCTTTTCATATCCCATTGCGTCGAATGCAGCTTTCGACAAAACGATTCCCTATTAATTACCACCACTGAGAAAACGAACTTGGATCGTACCATGCGCATCCTGCGACTTGTTTTCCTTTGTGACCTTTATCAAAAGCTCAATATATGACGGAGATCTAGGAATCACTACCAGTACCAGATAATACGAGTTTGGAACAGCCAATCGTTTGTCAAACATATAGAACCCCTGATGCATCACACTCGCCCCATTTATAGGTAGTTGCTCAAACTTGGTAATGGAGGCGCAAGCAATCGCTAAGACAGTTATTACGACCTACATCTCAATTTATTTCTGTTTCAAAACTGTAAATAGTTTCATAGCCTTGCTATTATTCAGAGTGATGTACTGTCATTGAAACCCCCGATTATTAAAAATGAGTCGATACATCCGTGATCAGATCTACGGTTTCATTGATTCATTCTGTTAAACACAGGAATGGTAGAAATCCATCCGCTGTGCCATCGAATAATCAACTTGCCAGAGTTTCAAAGACTACGGGATTTGAAACAGCTTGGGTGTCTATATTACATTTATCCTGGAGCAACGCATGATCGGTAAGGATTTTATGTTTGTGTTTCCATATTAGATTTCAGCACTGTATCGGTGTCTATCATTTAGCGGAGATATTTGTCGAACATTTACAGAAGATACATCAAGAGTTAAACATTACTGAGGAAGAAAAACTAGCTGTTTGCATTGGCGGGCTTGTACATGATATTGGACATATTACACTGTGCCATGTCTATCCACGCTTCGTTGAGTACTGTGGGAAAAAATCACCTATTCCTCACGAAACAATGAGTGTGCAAATTTTCCTGTATCTAATCGATAAATGGGATTTGAGGGAAAAGTTCAAATCCTATAAATTAGATGATAAAGTAAACTCAGTCCATTTTCTCATAATCAGTACATCCACCTAATTTGCGAGATCATTGCAGGATCGAAGGAAAAGTGTCCTCAAGACTGGGAATGGAAAGGAGCCCCAGGTCGTGAGTTCCTTCTTCAAATCGTAGCAAATGCAAAGTGATTGCTAGTGACGATCATCATAGTTAGAAATGGAATTGATGTCGATCGGTTTGATTATATGCTTCGCGATTGTTTTCACGTTTCTCTTGGACTGCGATCCGATCCTAGTTAGGCCTCAATTGCTCGTACAATTACGACAACATCATCCTGCGGTCTCGTTGCATCAAAAACTCTTCTAACAAGTGGGAGATCTGCTTCAACGAAAAGGCTTTTCTTGACGTTTGCGACATGTTTCAGTGCCGATTAAACCTGTTTCGACGTGCATACAACGTCTCTGCTGTTGCTGTGAATGACGAGTAGCATCACTCGAATCGAGCCGTCGATCAGATGTTGATGGAGGCGTTCCGATTAGCCGAAGATAAGGGGTTTGGAATCATGACTTCAGTCTCCGATAAATCGAGTCCTTATGAATAGAAAGGCTTGGTGAAGCTATCCGATGCTACAACATCGATGGAAGCTTATCTGAAAGCGACGGACTATCTGATTCTTGTAGAAATCCTCTTCTCCTTCCAAGTAGGAGCTGAAGAATAGTGTGGAGGAGCTATACGAAGCAGCACGTCGATTGATTCAACGTGTCGAGCTTCGCGATTATTACCGATTTCTAGGCGAAGATCTGATTGTTAGGGCTGACTTAATGAATGAAAACCACACGTTCTCTAATCGTAATGAGTACAAAGAAACAATAATAGACAAGTTCACTGCTATAGCAGAAAAAGAGAAAATTCCTTTTGATCCATCACTGTTATTTATTGACATTTGTAAAATGGACATGGGAACAAAGGTACACTCTCTCTCGGAGGTTGATAGATAGGGAGCAAATCCACTTTCTACTATTTCGTTTTTTAACGAGTCTGATCCGGAGCACATCATTGACCTGTCTTCCAGTGGTGCATCCCTTTTTGGAGCGTTTCAAGACTGGAAAATATTCTTCTACACGCGTGAAAACGGAGAATCGTATGATGCTTTGAAAAAGCTATTTCTACTCTGGAAGGAGTCTCGTGGAGTTGCTTTATTTTTCAGTTCTGATTATTTAGAAGTTTGAAAATATTTAGAGAAATCATTTAATCTGGAGACTATCATTTGACTCTTTTTGTTACTAATACTCTCTTGATAATCAATGCGTATAGTTATTTTGCAATCGAACTACTATTTTCCCAATGCAACAGCGAGGTGACTATATTGATGAGAAAGTTGGGAGTATTTTAACAGATTTGGGATATACAAAAACACGTCATCACGATAAATATGTATTTTGCATATTTTGATCATCAGTCCATAGAAAAATATCCAGCCCTTCTGGAACGAAGAAATGCACCGTCGATGTATGGCTACTATCTTTGATTATGGTTTAAAGGGTATTTCTTTGTTTATCATAGAGTCTGATTCTAGAGGCATCTCCAAAAGTCATTTATCCAGCACTAAGGGAGTATGATGCAAGTCTGCGCCCAGAAAATATTAAATCTCACCTACAAGTAGGTTGAACAGTGTTGATCCTATCTGTAGAAGTACAGGAGTAACTCGAAGGCAAATCAATTAGAATACCTTCATTACTTTGAGCGTTATCTACGAAAAGTATATTTGCAGTCTTTGGGGCAACATATAGGAAAAAAAGGCTGCCATGCGAAATCGGTTGCTACAAACCACTCAAACAAAAGAAGAAGTTAATCCTGCACCATCTTCTCCAACAAGTCCTCAGCAAGGCTTGACTGTGTTAAAATCCAACGTGGCCCAGACTAGAGCTGTTGAAGGAACCCACTCACCTTTGCACAGTCAGTCCTCTCTGACGCATCCTTCCTCAACGAACTCTCTTTCCAGTTCTTTGGAAACGCGAACCCATGACGGACTTGCCTCTGTTCCTTCACACCAATCTACGAATGAAGATGAAGATGACCAGAGCGAATGCTTTCATTTCCAGGAAGATCCCTCAATGGCTTATCAAGTTGCTTTACACGATGATATCATTAGTAAACATAGTATTCGACAGCAACGAATGGGTTTAGATGGAATTGATAACGATAATCGATATATCCCATCACTAGATTATGTCCTAGTATTGATATGTGCGTGATGTGTAGGACTCCTTTTATCAGACAGCCTCTGCTATCGAGAGTGAAAAACCACTGGTGGCCAATGAAGTAGAAATGGGGAATCCATTGTTTTTTCTTCAAGATCCTGATAATTGAACTGTTTGTTAAGAAACACGAAAAGAGGACAAGTATATTATAACAATGGAACAACAAACAGAAATCCAGCAGAGAAGTAGTAGGATTATGAAGGGGATTGATAGTTTTTTACTCCTGCTTGACCAGTTTCTTCGCAATAGAAAAGATGTACTGCTTATATCCAGATCCGAATGATTCGTAATCGAGATGCTTTGATTATCTTTACACAACGCTGTTACACCTATTGGATTCGTCTTTATCTCCACTGTTTCATTCACTCTCGGAGGATAAGGAATCCAATAATCAACAGGTCGACTCAGTATATATCGTCTACTCCTTAGTTCTCTTCCAGATATCTCATCTCTCATCACCCAATCTATCTTTGTACGCATGCTTACATACAAACTCTGTGGGAGTACTGGAGGATTGCTATGAGGAGGCTGCTTTTCCATAAAACGATCCACTAGACTTTGAACAACAACTACAACTCGTTCTCCAGAAAAAGATTCATTCAAATGAAGAGAAGAGTTGAAGCATAACTGATTCTCTGGAATTCCTGGATTATATGATGTGAGAGGTACACGACGAAGTGGAGAAATACCCTTCTGGATAGGTGTTATTAGAATAGGAGTTTTGATACGCAGTAACTGAGTTAATAGCAGATATTCCGAATCAGTTAGATCAGAATGAACTACAGAATTCTGTAAAAAGGGACCGAATTCTTCTTCATAACGAAACACTATCGCAACACTTTCATCAACTTCAAAACAGCCACCAACTATCCAGGAAACATTCTGTGATGAAAAGTCCAAGATAAAAGAGTAAGGACGAAGGACATCTAAAAGGATAGTCATCTGTCTCATCAACACTGAAAACAAGTAGTCTCCAGACTTTTGCTCAGTTGAAAAAACGTTCTGGTTATTGCCCAGTACTTTCGCTTGAGGTATTTTCGCATATTCCGTTTCAATAAGAAAGACCAAGCATCGATTACTATAGTCAGTTACTGCTACTGTGACATTATTGCTACATATGCGTGGAACTGTTTTCACCTTGTTTAGTTGATTAAACCACGACCCAGCATATCCCCATTCTTCCATTCCTCCTCGAACTGGATACACTTTCTCATTGGAGGATCCAACATCATACTTTCCTCCTATTATTGATTGGAAGTGATGAAACGTACCCGAAAAACGATTCATTACTTCAGCGATATCCTTCATTGCATAATAATCGGGAGCCATCGATTTCAAACGGTTGTTATACGTATCGCCCCACTCATAAGTAATGCTTCGCTGACCTCCATGATACGTGATGGTGGCAACAAACATGTTGTGAGTAAATAGCAACTGTAGGCCACGACTTGTTTCACTTCGGAGACAGGAAAAAGGCCCCTTTGTATAATCGAAAGGAAAGTCCCGATTGACATCAATTCCGTTTTCTGTTCGTCTGGTTATGAGAAGAAAAAGGAAAACTACTGGCTCTTATAGTAACCATAGGGGTTCGTCATCGGCATGAGCACAATCTCACGTGTGTCTACAAGAAAGGCAAGGTGCGGGTGGAAGTTTGCTTTGGGAAACTGGCGAAAGAAATTTGGAGCTGATTTCTTCTCTAGTACTCAATTTGATAGACTGTTACAAACCATAAGAAGAGTCATAGTTGGCTCGATTCTGTAGTAACAAGATTGCCTACTCTTCAAAACACCTTGCATTTACTACATATTCCAGAACTGCATTAGGAGCAACTCGTTCGTCCCCATGTAGCTCACCGCTAATAAAAAGCTGAGGAAGACAACGTGAAGATGAGTGGATTCGCTTGTTATAAATTCGCAGATACCACTGCTCACAAGGAGTTACTAATCTAGAAGATTTTTAATAATTTTACTCCCACATCTGAGTTTAGATGTCAAGTTAAAGTCCTTCTGAATACTCGAGAGTTCTACCAATTCTGGATACAGAGCTTGCAGTGATATCATAGAATCCACAATCTAGATGTTATTACATCATCGAGAGATCACTCCTGCATAGGTACGATAATCAAATGAGTAGCATGAAGAAGGAAAAGCAAGGAGACAAATCAAAAGGCACCAATTCAAGTGGAAATGGAACGATAAGCGAAAGAGATCATTGCTTATCATGGAATAACAAAGATAAGGAAAAACACTAGTATGTGAGTTTTTATCTTCTCAGAAGGCTGGTATCAAATCTGAGTTTTGAATGATGGAATGTGGAGTGATAACAAACACAAAACCAGTCAGGTTTCTAATGTCACTGTCTCATTTATCGGAGACGACGAGCTTCACGCTCCCACTCCATGAGGGTCAGAATGTCACCCTCACGCACAGGTCCCTAGTCGTAAGAATCAGAAAGCAGCCATACCTTCACATTTCTCACAATAGAACGCTTGGAAGCATCCATGAAAATAACGCGCACCTACAGATCATAGATCTTGAACAAACCTACCTGAGTGACATTACCAGTGTTACCAGTTCTTCCCAGAACCTTATCGACGATGGCAAGCTTGACTTCGTTTTCCTACAAGGAGATTAGAAACGATTCTATATTTTGACTCCCAGATGGATTCTTTGACATGCGAAAGTAAGCCCAAGTAACACATACCATTTTGAATAAGAATGAAACCTGAACTCTGAAAATGAAGTTGTGGAGGAAATCAGAAATTGGGTCGATTCTGGAATTGGGCCAATAGACCATTATTCAAAACAAACAATAATCAAGTAAACTCAATTAATAACCTTCCCATCTCGTTCCACTTTGTCATATAGATCCGTCAAAATAGACAATCCAGAATCATCGCACTTCTCTGGTGTCGACACTACTTATAAGGATTCCTCAAAGCACATACCCAGTTCTTCCGGTTCCTGAGACGTTCGCATACGTCTACGCCGAATGATCGTACGCCAGCTTTTATGCATCGTTCTTACAGCCATTTTCAGCGAAGTCAGTGCAGAGGGATTCTCCTTAATTGCTGACATGGTAGCCTACAGCTCGACCCTCCTCTGGAACATTACCTCTCCGTACTGTGGGATAGCGTAGCGAATCACAGGCAGCGCTGCGGCGATGATGTTCAGGTTTTTGTCCAGCTGTCTTCCCACGCCCTCCAAGATCACCACCGACATGAAGAGATTGACAAAGCGACAGTCCAGTGTGACGTGGTGAGCCAGCGAGGAGCTCATCATTCTCGTCAAGGCCTACACATCACCGCCGGACCCAGACGAGACGTTGGCAATCTCCAGGTTCGCGAGGTTGAACACTCCGTTGTCCATGTTGTCGTTCACCAGATCCTCGATGTCCCTCATAAAGCCCTCGGGATCCACAACAGGGGGCGACGGTTGGGGCGCTCGCTCGATCAGCAGACGTCCGGCCTCGTGTCCGTCGCCGTGAGCCAGCGCGATGAAGATGTCGACGAAGTTCCGCTTCTGCGACTCTTCCAGCTTGTTCACCAAGCCAGTATCGAGAAAAACGAGCTGAGAATGCGACTCCTTGAAGCGGAAGGAGCGATGGCAGATCGACTTCGTCAGGGGGATCTGACAGTGCACGTTCTCGCGCACCAGAATGTTCCCAGGATGGAGATCTGCGTGGAGGAAGTTATCGACGAGCATCATGTGCAAAAACCCTAGGAAGCCCAGGTGGGCAATGTCGCTGTTCTTCGGTGATGGATGTTCCATCAGCGTGGTGAGGGGAATTCCCGGCTCATACGACTCCACGAGGAGAGAAGAAGTAGTGAGGTTCAAATAGGGATAGGGGAAAACGAACTGGTCATCGTCTCGAAAGTTCTCTCGGAAGTGGATCAAATTCACCGCTTCGATGCGCAGATCCAGCTGCTGATACATCATGTTGGTGAATATATCGATCGACTCCTTCAGCTTCATGTATTGCATGCAGGGAATGGTGGAGAGAGTGCGCGCGATAAACGACAGCAGTCGCAGATCGCTCTCGAAGAGGTGATCCACTTCAGGACGCTTCACTTTCAACACCACCCACTCATCCGAATCCCTCAGATGAGCCTTGTACACCTGGGCAATGCACCCACTACCCAGAGGCGTCGGATCCACCTCATCGAACACGTCCTCCATTTTCTTCCCCAATTCTCTTTCGATGACCTCCTTCATCTTGTCGAACTTGACACATGTGGTCGTTGCGTAAAGAGTGCTCAGCTCGCGACACAAGTCCAAGGGAAGAATATCAGGCCGAGTGGCTGCCCACTGGCCTAGTTTCACAAATGTGGCACCACAAATTTGAAGGGTGATCATGAAAAAATGATACCACTTCGACCGCAATTTGGGGAAAAATAACATCCACGATGATAGAGCAATAGGAGTAAAAATAAAGAGATGGTAAGCCGCTCGAAGAACCAGCTGAAAGCAGGTGCCAATCTTCTTGAAACCTATAATGATGCATTGAACTAAAGACTTTGGGCGAACGCTATCCTTCATCTTTTCCACTTGGTTACGAATAGGCTCATGATAACTGTGAAGAGGGCAAGCTATTTCCTTCTCCTTCAATATACTTTTCCGCTGGGTTAAAATGTAGGAAGGCGATGGCAGTACCATTGAACCCACAGCAAAGGCATACATAGTTGTCCTTCGAACACCGCCATTCTTCATAGCATTACGCACGAATGGAAGGAAGCGCTTCATCGACAGTTTATAAGCAACAACATTCATGATCGTCTTAGCAGGGAGAAAACTTGCTCTACGACCAAACGCAGATTATTGTTGAACTATCGGTGAAAATAGCCTTCTGCACAACACTGTTTATACTTTTTGGGGATAGACAAAAATAGCCGTATTTATGGAATTCGAGAATTGATCGTTATAGTTAAATACTCCCTGTATTACCTATAAATTGTCCTCACCTGCGTAGAAATCTGATTTGGGTGTTTTGAACTACCATGTCTGTTCAATATCAATGCCAGGGATGTAAACGAATGTGTAGTATCCAGGATCTATTTTACTGTTCCGGGTGTAACCGTTTACTGTGCACATCCATCTCGTGTATCATTCGGGAGATTGACTACTACTACTGTCCGATTTGCTTAGACACTATGACTTCTTCAGAACTGTGGAAGAATTACTATCAGTTGCATTCTTTTGCTCCTTTACTATCTAGTTGCAATCGTTGCTACTTGTGTCCTCGCTGCAGTTCTCAGTTGGTTGCGATGCGAAAGGAAGAAAATGCCCAGGTTTCTTGGAACTGTTTTCATTGCTCCTGGAACTCTACCTCCATTGATCTGTGCGCAGATTCTATCAGCAAACTCCAAAGTTCGATAGCAAACTTTGTGATATGTAGTGGATACATCGGAGATGATATCAGCAAACAACAGAAATGAAAGCAACGAAGTGGAAGCTATCTCCAAGTGTATTCGCCATGATTTGAACATTCCAACATCTCCCTCCATCCGTCATTATACGACTCCATTATCTGTCCAAGACTCGCTGGAGAGACACTTCCACGAGGAGGAAGAAGAGCAAATCCGCAAGTTGCGTCTCCATCTCAGCTCATCTCCATCATCTCCCGATCTCCGTCCTCAGCCCTCTCGTCTGCGATCCAAGTACTCCGTGAAGTGTAAAGACTGCTCTGAAAAGGGCTTTCCGGGCATTCTGCTGAAGCCTCAAATCCAGCCTCTTTTGGGCGATTCTTCTCTGTAGTGGTCTGAAGGACTCTCGACTAGAACGAAGGCAAACGAGATCTGGGATCGCGTCGCGTGTCTCGCTCTGCTGACGATTCCGCTGATCTCCATAGTCTCGACCGATCATCAGACTGTCACTCTTCTCTTCCGCAACGTGGGCCACTCGTCGTCCTCTCATCGATAGCCTGCGAGCGAGAGACAGTCGACCAACGTGGGCGACATGCATGTGGAGATTGTATGAGTTGCGAGGCGGTGAGATGTAGACGTCGCCGTGGAGCTGCTCCTTTGACATCCCCTGCTGTGACGAAATCACAGGTTTCTTTGCTTTTGGACTGTCAGATAGTGGATCCGAAGCAACTGGCTTCTCTTAACGTCGGAGAGGAAAGTGTAGAGGCTACGGAGATGGACTCGGTTGTTATCAGAGTTCCGAAGAGAGATGGATTAGTGAACTTGCGATGTCGTTTTTCTACCAGCAAAGGAACGGAGAGAGAGTTAGATATAGTTTGTAACCTAATTCTTGGATAGGATGTTTGATAAACACACTCAATTTGCATACTAGTTTCTCTGTTTCCACTAACCAGTAATAGTAATCTCCTCCATATAAACATGAAAGGTTTAGTTGTTTTCATCTTGGTTTCTTTAGTACTGTCCGATGGTTATTTTTTGTTACTCAGTTGATGATTAGACTGTGGTTTCTTTGAATGTTCTTGCAACGGGGATAGAAGTAGCACAGAACTGATTGTTATTACAGGTAGATAACATGCAAACATTCGATTTCTATACTGATGAGTCTCGCAAAGCAGTTACATACGAAAAAAACTCAAGATATTACAATAACTCCAATTGTGAAGGAGATCTTCTTTACCTAGTCGATAGTGTTTATTCCTTGTCCTTCATCTCGGAATTCAATAGTATTCACGGTCTTTTGGGTCTATCTTGTAGACACTACAACGTATAACCGTACTATCTCTAGTAATGTTCTTGTTTTGAGTACCGAAGAAGCGGTAACTCAATTAGGTTGCGCGGGTATGGCTATTGGTTCTAGCATTGATCTATTGAATCCAGAAGAGTTGGTCTGTCATTTATTTTCGAATGTAGTATTGCAAAGTGCGACAGAGAGAAACTCTCGCATATCATTGAAGACTTTAGTTTTGATGTCTTCAACTTAACGATCATAAATATCCAGCTTAACAACCCTGACAATGAGCAGCAGCTCTGCAGTATGACAAATGTGAACAACTGCTATGCTGTGTATCCTCGTCTTGTTTCGTGCTGTCGCTGATTCGTAGATCGTATCATTTTATACATCATGTACACTTTCTGTGCAGTAATCGTAGTTGTTGTGTGTTTGGTCTATGCTTTCTTGTACAAGAGAAAGCCTACTCTCCCTATCACTCAGCCTCAGACAGAGGTAAAGCCTGATGATAACGAGGGAAAGCCTAGAAACAACAGTAGCGATGAAAAGGAGGTATCTCCGACCCTTTCTCCCTCCGCTGAGGTGCCGAATACCAAGGAATCAACTGTTGTCGGTAGTGTTACAGATATCGCATCATCATAGGGTGCATTGTTTGTTACAAACATGAAAAGGAAGAAGTACTTGAGGGTGAATTAGCTCTCTTGGAAGCCACGAAGGGAGCTTGTGGGGTAGAGATATCCTTAGATCATCAAAAATGCTCTTAAGATCATCATCGAGTTTCTCTCCAAATCTATATAGTAGCGCAGAAATAACGCAAACCGTTTGAATTCATTAAATATATACGAGGAATGGTACCTTTCAACATATCGAAGGAGCATAACATACACGCTTGTGATTTTACTATTCTTGTTGCCGAAAAAGTATAAAGGATACTTTTCACTGTCAATAAGAAGCTATAGGAAAGAGAGACACGAAATCTTACACTTACTACTCGCTTCTTCTCTTCTTTATTTGGAATACAGTCCACATCATATTCGTCTGTGTCGATGTGAATGTGTTGAATTCCTCTCTCTTCACAAAAGGATACGATCTCTTGAGGTGCATGCTCCGGGATCATGGATATAATGCATTTCAAGTTTAATCTAATAGGACATGAAAATCGTATTATATCTCACGACTCAAGGAACGGCATATTAATCTTGTCAGGGTATGATCCCATGTATAAACCATCATTTACCATGACAAAATTTGATGGTGGGATAAAAGGAGGATTCATGTTTAGAAACAAATGCAAAACTCAATAATATAATGCCCAGGTTCGTTAAATGCAAATTCTGTTGTCTCTATTTTCCGAAGAGAGTACCTATGTGTCAACTAGAACACGAATTCCTACGATCGAGTTGCATCCTCAGAAGTGTATTCAAACGTCCATCCTTTGTTCTGTACTGCTTTATTCCGGACTATTACAGAAGCTCCAGGACAAGCTCGTACAATGAGCGTTCCATCAATACTCAAATTTTCAACAGCGACATCTCCGTCAAGCACTAGTAAAGACCTAGGACTCATTGTGATCTCTCCGGAAAAGTGTTTCGCCATGTCTGATATAGTCAGCGCTGTATGTGAAGAAACAACAACCAAAGGCAACTGCGGCAATCCGTAGGAGGGAGTGATTGATTCGTCCCATTCCTTGGTTCCTATTTCCAAGGAGGATCTTCGTAGGGTGATTCGAAATAGTTTGTAGAAGTCTTCCTCCATCGAAAACATGCTTTCTCCAAAACCTGTGCGATTTTCCTGGAGGACCGCATTTTCCGTGCTATTCTTTGCAGCAGAAAAGCAGATCCAGCGAGGAAGACTGCAGTATCCCACCAACTCCTTCTGCGTCATGATCTTGGGCAGATCTTGCATCATGCACTCGAGTCGAGCAGGGCTGGAGAAACATCGTTTTGATGCGTCCACGTATTTGGGATTGATGAACTCCGGAACAGAACCGTGTGTCTGTTCCAAGATCCTTTGATAGCTCGGAAGAAAAGCGCACAACACGTTGATGTTTCCAGGAAACGAACTGTTTCCATTGTCGTTCGGCTCGTCTCCTTCACCTGTCAGTCTTCGCAGCAACAGCTCGAACTCGTTGTACTCGATATTGCAGGTGATTTGCCTCAAGTCTTTGTATTCCAGCCGACAAATCGAACCGACCTTTTCTCCTGGCTTTCTGACGATGCCTAGACTCGAGAAATCGAGAGAATTGCTCGTTGATATGCCGAGGAGAGAGGCAAACCCATAGGGAGCCAGAATATTGGTATCCTGCATGAAAATCACGTGACGTTTGTTCATCGCTAGCCAGCGTTTGGGGAGAGAGTTCTACCTCAGATTGGAAGTGAATGCATACACAGTATAGGAGGGTGTGGATGTCTCCATGGCCATGTGGTTTGAGAATCAGATGGCCATCCGGTTTTAGTGCAAGTGTCCCCTTCGAGTCGACGATCGAAGGCACTTCGTATTGCTGCATCAGCGTAACATGCTCCTTGGAAAGGCCGAAGTAGTCATGACTCTCCAGCTCTTCTCGTATTCTACACGATGATACACTCAGACAGATCGAACTGCTCGTGCGTTGCTTTGCTAGTCATGATTGCCACAGGAACACAGCAGTTGTATTGAATCTCGATAGCACGGAAGAAATAGCAATAGAGTCCCAGGAACGACTGGCCCGTCACTAGATTAGAGGTGAGACACAACTTCGCTCTATCGCTGTGAAGTCGCTCTCCAATTCCACCACCAACAATAGCAAAACAGCAGTGCTGAAATTCCTCCTTTCCCAACTCTTCTATTGACTGAAACTCGTCGCTGTCGATATTCAGATCCTTTCCGATGGGAATCTAAAGGAGAAACAGCAAAGTATGACTACATCGATGCCACTGATTTGGTTTTGATCTCCTATTGATCCATCCAACAGGTTTATTGCATTATTTATGTAAGACTGAATTCCTCCAGGATAGTAGCTGTTGAACTCCTGCAAGTCATGGAGGAGATTCTTCTGCTGAGTCTCGTCTAGACAGTCAATTAATGCCTCCTGGTGAATAGAAGAAAGTAACGAATGAAGTGAAGCGTTCATTGCAAAAAAATTGATGTCATGTCGGATTGACAAGATCCAGAAAAATGACAAATTTCACAATTATCAAATTGAAATAGTGGTGTGATAAACCACTTTCATTCAATATGCTAGTTTATGATGATAACCATCTCCTATACTGTTTTTCGTTTGATTCATGAGTGAGGCTAGTATATTAACTTTGATTCATTGGATCTCAAACATCAATATTTTTGTTCTAATTTCGTGGATATCCCTATTTGGGTTCATATTCGATTTCTTGAGAAAAGAATACGTACTTTTAATTTTATCTCTTTTATAAATAGTTGATATGGAGTGGCTCAGGGTATTTGACGATTGTGAGTGAATTAGCCATAGAGTGATGAATATGGAGAGTGATGAAGATATTATTCCATTACTACGAGATAGTAAGCTGAGTAAGACATAAAATTGGGATGATATACTTAGAACCGACAAAATGTTCTGAGTGTGGTCAAACTGTGTATGTACATTCTCTTCCCAGGTACTACAGATGATGTTGACATAATTTGTAGACCTAAAGTGCTTTGTACGAAGGCAGTGTTCTATGTCTACATCCTCTTGATAGTCATTCTCTTTGTTGTGATTATTGGGTTTTTGGCCGGTGCTATAGTGTTTCCTGCTTATTCCCTTTATGTTTCTCCTTATCTGCCTACCCAGCAGAACCTGAATAACTACCAGAATACTGATTCTCGATCATTCATGGAGCTGAGTCAGGACCTTTTCTTGCATAGAAACTTTTCTACTGACTCGATTCCTCTTCCCTATAACTATGCTCGTCTCCTGAACATTACAATCGAGCATGGCATGGCTTCTATTTCGAATTGTAGCGACATTCTGGAGGAGGGAAAGGACTTCTTGACACTCGTTAACGATGTGAAGAGTCTGTCAGAGAACAAAGACGCATTCCTAGCTTCATTCCCCTCTGTTGACACCATTCTATCTGGGCTGAATGCGACGTTCTCTCCTTATTACGATTATTTGCCGTTGCAAGTTCCTTTGGTTCAGAGTGTCGTCACTTTCTTGAGGGAGGGAAACTACACTCTTCCTGCTCTAAAGCAGTTTGTTGACGATCACTACATTTTTGCCACCGATATCATGCAACTTCGTATTGTGGATATCGTCGACATTGTGCTGGATCCTCTCTCTCTCTTCAACGCAACTTTTATTGAAGATGTGAAGGCACTTTCCACTGGCTTTGCGCAGAACGTGACTGATGTGGGTACTTCTTTGTATCAGCAGTCTTCTGAGATATATAATCGTACTTTTACTATCGTTACAGGATTCATTAACAATGAGGATCTGGAGCAGTACTCAGAGATTCCTGCAGAGTACATCGATATGTTTGAAATGCTCCAGAGTAAGTTTGTGTATTATCGAAATCGTGTGCAGCACCTTGTGGATGTTGTCCCTCAATTTGGTTCATGTATGTCTAAACAAGGAGTAGAGCAAACTCAGTATCTTAAGTCCTATCTTATTGCAAACTATATGGGTTATTTTAAAAAGCATTATTTCTATACTATTCTAGTTGTTGTTTGTGAACTGTTATTGATCGCTCTATTAGTATGGATGATCGTAAAGGGAATATCGCTTGCAAAGGAGACGTTAGCGTATGCGAAGTCGTTGCTTGTCGATGCCTCTGTGAATACAATCAATACTATCAACGACTTTGGGCGAGCTGTGAAAGAGAAAGAAAAGTAGTGATTATGTTTTCAATAAACACTCAAATCATGTTCTTCCATCAGTCCTTTATCTAAATTACGATTCAACTTTGCACGCTTTTCAGAACGGTGTTTCTGCGCATAAATGAAAATTGCAATGAAAAGGAGAAGTACAACTCCAACACATGTAACAATGGTAATCACCACTACAGCTCAGTAAGAAAACACAGACAAACATGTCGACCAAATTCCATTGACTTCATAGTTCCAGACACAACTATCTCTTTCTGGGTAATATCCTTCATATTCCGGAAAATGATCCTCTAATTCTTACTACTCCTCAAAATCATACCTGTAACAGTGATGTCCCTGGTTTCCACTTTACCCACGTACTGCCTCTGCTCAGCAAAAGGATCTTCGCCATCAATCAGACAAGACATCTTTCTACAAATGATGATACACACAATTTATTACGAGATATCTATGTACTTATCGGCCATCTTATTATGGCATTGATCAAGTAACTGTTGTACATACTGGTCCGTGGTATCAAAAACTTTAATCCAAACAGACCTTGTTGTTGACTCGCAATTAAAGAGTCCTTTAACATCAGTTTTCGAGCACTTTAAGACATTGCTGCACGTAAAACAAACTAACAACAGATACTGATGTAAATACGATAAACGCCTACGTCCACATTGGTTTTCATTAAATTCGCTGTCAACTACATCTTCATATGTAGGTATTCCCCATATGTTTATATTAAACTGCATGGAGTTCTGCTCTTTTCGTAAGTTCAGTCAATAGCAAACAACTTGTTCCATAGCATACACCTCCTAAACTCACGCAAATGGTCTCAACGCAACTTAGAAACGATATAAACAATAAAACAAATAGGAAGCGCATTGAATCAATCACAGAATGATACGATCTTACCAACTCCGTAGTATGCAACGTGGCAAAATCTGATAGGATGAAGTTTTTTAGAGTCTGTCTTGGTATTATGGGGATTATGGGCACACAACATTGCACCCCGTTGTAAATTATGGTAATAGTAGATGTAGTAGAATTGCAACATGATTCATTTGATCAGTGTTCCATTCTGTATCGACTCGTGTGACTATCTTGAAAATTAACCTACTAGTGTAACTATGTTCTAAGAGTAAAGGCATGTAGTGAATGTATTTCTACACTAAATTCTAACCTGTTAATAGCTAGGGCTTGATTTAGAAAAGTGTGTATCGAACACTGCTAACAAATAAAAACATTCACTTTAATCCGTCATTGGCGATGAGTAATCTCTAAAAAGGATTATGAGATCTGATGTAATGTAGTCACTTTTTTACACATCCATGAAAAGGATTTACTTGTCTGCTGCTGAGAAACAGAATCTAGATAATCAATAAAGACTCAGGTGTATTTCAAAAATAGGTAAGATAACTATACACTATTCTTTATGAAACCACTTCGTCTGGTTTTGTAATAAATGTTCAAATTGTTCTGGAGAGCGTCAGTAAATGGGCAGCATTTTCACACTGTGTAACTAATATCACTATACAGTACCCCAGCTATTGATATACGATATCTTTTTTCATTCACAGATCGAGTCATTTGGTATAATACCAACTCAAACACGAGACATGACAAGCAGAGAAGAGTATTAAGATTATATTACATCAGACAGTATTTTTGATGACTAGAGTGTATGAGCTGCATTTCACACAAGTCAATCTGATAGCACTCTAATCACGTGATGGTATTTCATTAAAATCTATTATGAGCATAAGCGATTCATCTCTATCGTTTGATTCTCCAGCAGAAAACAAGAATGGAAATATCAGTTACGAGGTTGCAGTACTATGTGATGAGTATAATCTCATTCTGTAAGACTTTATAGAATAGCTGACATACAGATACAAGATATTCAACGTGTATTCAAGAGAATACCATGGTAATCGATATCACACTATAGACGATCACCTATCATTTCTCTCCGACTATGGAATCTCCCCACAATTTGCCTCTAAAGATGCTGTCATTAGTAATTTCATGTCAATTGTCACACAGCGAAACGATGGAAGTAATCTAGTTGCCGCAAACTTCATGAAGTACTACTACGAATATGTTAATTAATATAGTTATGAAATGTTCGTAGAGAGTCTAGCTCGAATCGCATTGATAGTTCTTAGCGACGAATCACTACAGAACAAGTATTCATCCACTGCAGAAAAGCTCACTGCCTTTTTTACTATGTGGAACTTAGGAGATGAAAGCATTCTGGTGCTACACAGGGAAGAAAGATCAATTTCTAAGCAGGATTGTAACTTGAATGTTTGTTCCATAGCTCATCAAAATAGTTGCACGGCTTATATTCTCTTTTCGAGTAATATGATATTACACGAAAAGTAGTTTGCTTGTAATAACTGATTTCTATTTCTATGGTTTGACTTATAAATCTGATGATGCAAGTTGTTTTGTCTTGAGTCTATCAGTTTTCGAAATACATGAGATAGTACTTTGTGATGAAGCATCTATTCTGCCAATCAGTTTCGGCATTAAAAAGAGGTAGACTAGAGAAAACTAGGAACACATCTAAACTTCTGACATTGCGTACTATTGAGTCCTTTCAATTAGTATACTCTCTCCTATTTTCATTTCTGAAAAGTATAGTTTTTATTACAAACAAAGTAATAGTGAAGGATCAACTCAGGATGACGATCCATTAGATCGATAAGCATATCACCGAAAAGACTATTTGCCCATGCGAACCAAGGACGAGTATAACTATCCACACTATCTTGGGAGAAACTCTCGTGCATATAGCCATTGGTTGCACTAGCCTTCAGCACAGACAAACAGTTCATAATCTCCTCAGGATCCTAGACCTCACTCACTGCCACCCACCCCTACATCTGATGTGTAGGCACGAATGATGATTGACATCGGCCAAATGTATCCAGGACCAACATGAGGACCTCCAATTCCCTCACCAGCAGCACCCTTGAAGAAGTAAGGGTTGAACTCGCCTAAAATCAACTTTCGAGTATTCTGGTAGATAGGATCTTCCTTATTCATGTATCCTACGAGTGAAAACCGCTCTAAATAAAAACCCAAATAAGGGAGAGAGAGTAACGAAGGGATATTGGCGTCATCCATAAAATAAGCACTTCCAAACCCATCCACTTCATAAGCAAATACCTTCCCAGCAAAAGGATGATTTAGAATAGCTATGAATCACACTTCTCTTCCAATCTCACCATAATTCTGTACAGCGTCGTCAATCTGTTGTGCCAAGGCTCGAGCATCTGCAGCCACAGCTGCGTCATGCAAAACAGAGTCGATGATATCGGCGCAATGGCGCAAATTCACAAGGAACATGATGTTTCCCGGAATGAAATAAGGCAGCTTGGTGGCATCATCAGAAGGACGGAACGCACTACGAATCTACTCCTCAGCACACTAACGAATTGCTACCAATCCAGTGAAGCGAGAAGGCCAACCCTCCCCATCCATGATCGTCTCTGTTGGACGATTGCATGTACGAGTGAAGGAGTATTCATAGGAGGTGTGAGGACCGCTGCCAATCTGATTGTTCCGAGCAGTCTGCATGATTAGCTTCACCGCCTGCAGCCAGCGGGCATTGAACGGAGTGCTGTCACCAGTGGCATTGTAGTACTGATGTGACAGGGACAGAACTGCAGCAAGAGAATCGATCTCGAACTTTCGCTCGAAGATGTACGAATTCATCGCATTTTGACGAGTTCCCTACAAATAAAGAGTAACACGAGTTTGCACAAGAGCAGCAGGACGTTTTGTATTGTCGTCTGTGTGGGAGTCCGGGTGCCCAGTCTTGTCGAAGTTAAAAGCATTAGCATAAGGATCAATTAGAACAGACTTCACTTGACGGTTCAGCACACCACGAATAAGAGCACGCAACTTTGCGTCTTGACGTGCAAATCGCAGATACGGTACAATCTACGAAAATCAACTAATGAACGAAACTCTACCTGATTTGTGCTATCTCGGAGCCACATTGCAGTAATATCTCCAGTAATAAGGAAAGTATCCTCATCACCTGTATCACTTTCCGTAAAGGAGTATACAGTGGTATCCAAGGTATTGGGATAGCATGATTCGAATAGGTCAGCGAGCTCTTGGTCCTTGAAATTTGGTTTTATCTCAGAAATAAACTGGTCGACGACTTTGGAGACGAACGTTCTCTCGCTCTCAGGAACTCTGCAAAATGCAAGCTGCAGTAGAATAACAACAAACCCAAGAATTTGCATCGGATACACAATTCTGAGGATTTGTCTTGGAATACTATTAACCGCGGGAATACATATGTTTCTAAACCAATATTATCACGATTTCAAAAGAGGGTATTTTATCGTATTCTATTAAAATTACCCTGCGATAAGCTAGTTATTGTTGATTAGATTAGCATCATCTCTTAGTACAGAATAACCTCTTTAGAACGTGATTATCCACCAGTAGCAGGAAGCGAATCATATTGATACTTTTGTTATTTTATTGGATAGAGTATAAATGAAATATTCAATATTCTAAACTATCCCTTTCACACTCCCTTTAGATGGATATACATAAGGAAGAATTAGTTTCTCAGCAGTCTCTACGTGACAGAACAATATCTCAACTTCGAGATTATAGGGTTTCCTTGCAAAGATTGGCTGATGAGCATGTATTTTATTTTTACAAAGTACAGTGTAGTCTGCTTCATTTCCGTATGTGTATGAAAGGGTTATGGATATCATGAAAGATATTTTGACCAACATTGTTCCGAACTACCTCTTTTCCCTTACGAACGATGACACTAATGAGTACGTTGTAAATGTGTTATGTATGCCATCTGTTCCTGCTTCAATTACGTTTTCCTGTTTTGTTTATGTCTTTTCAAGTAAAAAATCTTATTCTCTGCTTCTTGATTTGCTTCAGAAATTTCTAGAAAAGAAAATTGTCAAGCTGTTGGAAGAAGTGACTTCGACTACTATTATTCAAGGACCCGATGGACTAATTCAAAGTGAACATTACCAAAGTGTTATTAATTCCCTCTTGCATCTTCCAGACATTATCTCAAATACTGTCCGTTCACCCTCCCTTTTCTTCACACCGTCTGCTTACAATAACTGGCTTTCTGATTCCATATTGAATGTTTACTTGGGTTTTTTGGAGGATCGAGAAAGTGGCTTATTTGCTAAGCTTGTTAGCAAGAGTTGTATCCTTGGATTAACGAATTCTCTGGCGCATAGTGTGATCCGTTTTCTTCAGCTTCTTAGAAAGGAACGGAAACCTTCTCGTCCTGAAGAGCATCTCTTTCTTCTCCTTGACCACTTCGATTTGATGAAGCAGCTGTCTCATTTTGTACAAATGATCCCTTCGATGCGATATCGAGACTTTGTTAATGAATTTTTCGAAGAAGAGCTGGATCAGGGGAGTGTAAATTCTATTGTATTGATTGATTGTAGACCGACTGTACGTTGATTCGCATCACTTCGCCTTCTCAACTATCAGTTCTATCAGATAGTTTGATGAGTGGAGAGTATTCTATGAAGTCGACTGTTCTTCTCCTTGTTTCATTGTTAAAGCAGAACGAGCAGCGCTTTGATCTTATTTTTGAGCATATGTGCAAAGTGTTTGCTTCTTCTACTTTCGTTTATCACTATTCTACGGAACAACAACGGAGAATTGTTTCACTTATCTATTGTCTTTTAAAGTGTCGCTCTCCTGAAGATGGCTCTAGCATTATTTCTACACTTATGTCTGCAATTGGTAAACGATTATCCGATGTAGATGATTCAGTAAAATCGATCGTTATTGGCATTGCTAAAAATGTGGCATTAATTGTCTCTCCTGAAGGTCATTATGAGTGGCCAGAAAATGATTTGACTGAGTTAGATATGCTAATCACAACACCCCTCCCTTCTCCTCCTGAAGAAAACAATGAAATTGTTTCTGGATCAGTTGTTGAATCTGTCGTTAATGAATCACTTCCTGAAATAGAAGATACGAAATACGTGAATCCAGAAGAAACAGTGGATATATTTATCGAGGAAATCATCTTTGAATCTCCTGAAGAAGAAGAAGATGATGATTCTTTTATCCCATATGATTTAACAGACATTCAAGATGACTCTCTCAAATCGTATTTTTATATTAGTGAAGCCCTTACAGATCTTTCAAGTGATAATCATACCACCCAGCTTCATGCATGGAAAGAATTTCATCGACTATGCTGTGAAAATAATCAAAAACTGAGTCAAGATGAAGTAGCCAAAGTTATGCGCTCAATCATCGAGATTAATGGAATGGTTGGCAATGCAAGTTTCTGGGACGAATGGAGGGAAGTACTGGAAACTCTAATTTACCGCAATTGTCAGATATCCATGCAAGAATTATATCGATTTGTTCGTAAGAATGGAAGGTCGAATCTTAGTGTGAATAAGTGTGTTGTCATTTTACAGAGTATCCATCAGGCATGTATAATGTTAAATCGTGGTTCAATGGAGATACAGGAGGAATCACCAGTGATTCATGAGAAGATGGAGGTTCAGTTATCTGGAGAAGTGTTAGACTCAAGTGATATTCGTATCGCTAATACAAAGTATCGTCCTTCCTTCTACAGGAAAAAACTGCAGAACGTAGGAAATCTGGAAAAGAAACAGAGTTCAAATCCTGGAGAACAGAGTAGAAATCTGTTCACTGAAAACAGTCGTTTCGTCGTGCAGTTGCTTGTATCATGGGTATTACGATTTCCACCTCGTGACGAGAGTGTGATTTCGTATCATCTGATCACTCTCTCACTGGTATTCTCACTACCTGTGCTTACGACTGTGTTCGACGAGGAGTCTCGAGATATCTGTTCTCTTCTCCTGCGCTATCGCTTCCATTCATCAATCATGGTCCGTCGAAGTGTTTTGCAGTTATATGCTTCTATAGCAAAGTACGCTAAGTACTCTACTTCCTCTCTCACGATATTGGATAAGAACAAAGTGATCGAGTGGATGTCTTCGGTGATTGAGGACGATCCTGATGATATGTGCCGATCCATCGCTACTGCGATCCTTCATCAGTTAGGTGTGTTTATTCTTTGTTCATAAAAACAAGCAAATCACTTAATATACCTTCGCATTTTCAGTTAGAATATCTTCTATCGGAACATTTGCATTTTTGCACATTGTTTCTAGTTCTCCATACAACGTTTCAAACTCATCAATTACAGAGTTCGCCTCTTCTGCCAATCGATTCTTCTCGTTTACATACTCTTTCAAACGTAACTCAATTTTATTTCCAAGATCCTTTATCTGCTCGTTTGTTTTTGCGATTTCCTGAACGATTACCTCATGTGCTTGAGACTTGACACTCTGCAATTTTTCTGCTTTCTTTAACGCTCTACACTAACAAGATATAACAAAGCTCACTTTTCACACACACGAATATCATATCCAATTTCACTATAACATCTTTCTCTTGTAACATCGTAGATCCTCTTCTCGAGAAGCTTTTTCTTTGCCGCTTTCCTCCATCCTACGTTCATTGATGCCAGCATCGTCAACAATGCTTGAGCTTTACAAACAACCTGTTCTTCCATTTCTTCAGGCTCAGGAATCACTGGATTGTTATTGACGATTGGGAGCATATTATCAAAAAGGACACGGAGTCGTTTTCCGTCTTCTTCGTTTTCGTTGAATTCATCATCATTTTCGAAGAAATCAACAATATCAACTGTTTGAACAGGTTTTCGGGGGGGACTAGATTCTCGAATAATAGGTAGTTCAACACCAATCCGACTAGCAATCGCTTTCGCATCTTCTGGAGTATCCATTGTTAGAATGGAGTTTCGGCGGAATATGGAGAAAATAGAACGTCGCCTTGCCTTCTTTTTGTCCTTCTTCTGTTCAGCTATAGCTTCAGTAGATCCTTTTTGGGTCTCAGGTGATTCTCCTTCATCGTTAGAGTGATCCAATGGATGAAGAATAGAATCATCTGAATCATCTGAAAAGAATGATTCTTCCGATTCATTATATGTTTCAGACTGATGTGAATCTTTACAATATTCTTGTTGATCATGTTGTTCTTGTTGATCATGTTGTTCTTGTTGTTCTTGTTGTTCTTGTTGTTCTTGTTGTTCTTGTTGTTCTTGTTGTTCTTGTTGTTCTTGTTGTTCTTGTTGTTCTTGTTGATCATGTTGATCATGTTGATCTTGCTTATAAACATTATCAGGTTCGATAGATATATTCTTTTCATCAATTAACTGATATTCATTTTTAGATTTCGTGAGAATATTATCCAACGAATCATCAGGTGCCATAAATGGATTCTCCATAGGATCATCAGACTGAACAAATGGGTTGTCCAAAGAATCACCCAATTCATTCTGGTTGTTCTCTTTTACCTCATCTGTAGCCTTTTCAGTTTCCTTTTCATCCCGTATATCCATAGAAGAAAAAATATCTTCCACATTTGGTACTTCTGCATCCTTAAACAAATCTTCAACAGGAGATCGCGGAGATGGACTTGGTTTATATGATGGTGTTTGCGAATAAGGTGAGCGAGGTGACAAAGATGAATGGGACGACAAAGGCGAGTGGGTGGATATAGAGGCAAATGGATTCAACTGATCCTTCTGGGCCTGAAGCATTGATATTTGCTCCGCTATTGAAGGAGAGTGTCGAAGTGATTCTTTCGAATAGGTAGATGAACTTTTGGTTAAAATGGGAGTATTACTTGCCGCAAACAATGAATTCGCAGCTTCTTTAAGAGAACGAGAAGAGTCGGATCGTTCAGAATGAATACTCGATAGAGAAGGACTGACAGATAGTGATTTATCAGGCTTGGGAGAAAGAGATGAAAAGATATCAGTTGTTGTACTGGAAGCTCCTGCAAAGGGATTTGCTAAAGAGTCATCATTCTTATCCGCAAGAGGGTTACTTGGAGTGTTTTCCTTTTCTGGAGAATTATTTATAGTTTCCTTCTCAGCAAAAGGATCATTTGTAGTCTCTTTATCAGCAAAAGGATCGTTCGCAGCTTCCTTCTCAGCAAAAGGGTCATTGGTAGTCTCCTTATCAGCAAAGGGATCACTTGTAGCTTCTTTATCAGCAAAAGGATCATTGGCAGGCTCTATTTCTTCAAAAGGATCATTGGCAGGCTCTTTTTCTTCAAAAGGATCATTGGCAGGCTCTTTTTCTTCAAAAGGATCGTTCGTAGTCTCCTTATCAGCAAAGGGATCTTTTGTAGTCTCTTTTTCTGCAAAAGGATCGTTCGTAGTCTCCTGCTCAGCAAAAGGATCCTTACCCTCATTTGTTGTATCACCCGCTCCTTCGGAAATTATTTCAGGTGTAGGAGACAACGATGCGAACATATCTTCTACAACTGCCGTTTGCTGAGAATTCTCAGTTACCTGAGCTGGAGCAACTTGAGCAGATCCTGAAGAACTAAGTATCTATAACACCAAGAAAGATGTACATTGCTGGATGTCCAGGATTGTTTGCAAATTGTGTAAACGGATTATTGTTAACAGGCTTCTTCACCCTGTTAACTTGCTTTTTCGGTTTCCTCCCTTGATTTCCACCTAGAACCTAATTTAAAGATTAAGCACATACGACGACTCATATAAAAGAACTGAAATTACCCTGACAGAAAAAACTATAACAAATGAGAATCAAAGTCAAGAGAAAAAGCAACAATCTATTTCAGAAAAAACAATCTTATCACTTTCAGGTACATACAACTGCTTTCCAGAAAGGTTCTTAATGCTCTGATGGATATGAATCAGAAAACCACAGAGAAATGAAAGAACGGAACTAGGGAGGAGTTTCATCATTCATATTCCTCTCTCATATAACTTAGTTCTGGAAGATGTCGATTCATCTCCTTACTGACTAATGTGAAATATAGCAAATCCAATTACTATAACAAACAGTGTACAAAAGATCACTAGTCAAAGTTTTCTGGTACAACCATATGTCTAGACTCCAATTCCTCCCGAATATACTGAGGTAGTTGCCCAGTAACGTTAATAGCATACATTCCACATACAACCGTTTCTATTTGATAACAATTCACTCAAATCAATATCTACTCTTTTGTAACCAGTCTGCTACCCAACTCTGTTCCTTATTCAAAATGCTGACCATCCTAGTAAATTAGAAATCACCTAGACATCAATTACCCATCAAAATAAGGAGAAGTCATACTATTCACACGTTCGTCGTCACCAGCCATATGGAGTACATCTTCGCAATTGTCACAACCAAAATGAAGGAACTAGACTATCAGAGCTTCATTCGACAAGCATTACTTGCTCTCTGTTCTTTATTAGTTTACAGAGCTTACAAGCTCTCAAAGAGTTCAAATCTCTTGGAACTGGCCAAGTGTCCGTAGACATTACGATTTGTAACAAACAAAGTAACTTTTATTCAGTGTTTTTAACTGGAAGTATTGATTTGGCATCTAGAGATAAGCAGCTACATTAACCCCAACAGTTACAAAGTAACTATCCATACTAATGCGGAATCGTTTCTTATAGTCTTCAGGAGGTACAATTGTCGGAGCCTTTTCTCCAATAATCATTCCTACCGATTTCACCCCGTTCTCTATTTGTCACACGCATCCACCAACACAACCAATCTTCTTCAATACATCATAACACCTGAAATAGTCAATAATTCCGACAACCAATTCATTCTAGATATCACTTCTATTTTTTATATACTGTTTCTTCATTGATTCCCACTAGTAACGAATAATCCACCACTTTGATGAGATAGAGAAACAGTGTATCATTTAAGATCCCAATATTCAGCAGTTTCTTTGAAGACTCCTACTCATCACTCACCTCACTCACCACTACATGCAATGGGAGGGGAATTCCCTTCCTCTTCTCCATAAAATTCATATCCAGCAGAGTACTTTCTTCCGCTACATCTCAAAAAACCATCCACAACAAACGTCCTTCGTTCGCATAGCGGTTTCGACTACTTCCCTTCAAATCGAATTTATCTGCAATCTTTTGCTCGTAGAATAGATTTTCCATCACCTATATCACATATCCACTCCTCTACAACCACATAGTGATTCACAGTCTTGCGATTTCCTGCGTCAATCACGATTGTCTGATAAATGCCGAATACCTTGCAAAGCAACGACGTCAGTCCGTGAAACAGACACTTTGACATGTATCTATCACTTACGATAAAAAGGAAAACCCACTCAAAGTATGTATGTGCATTGGTAACGAACATTTCGAACTCTCGGGCACTGATTACCTTTACTAAAAACTTGTTATCACCTGTTATGAAAAAAGTAGCTCCTATTTCTGTTATACTTAATCCTTACACTTACCACTTTTCCCTCCATGCATATCTTGCAGGGAACAAATGCTCAATGAAAGTAGATAACTAAACGCATCACGAGCTTCTCGAATGGCAGCAAATTGGGTAGCAAAAAATATCTTACAACATACTTTTGCAGGAATTCCACCCTCTTCTACCTCAAACGTAACTTTTATCAAATTATCATTCGGGTCCAACAATTCTTTTTCCTTTTCACAACATCCTTCGATTCCACCTTCTAGTACCAACTTCTTCATAGCATCAAATTCTCGTGAATATAATTTAGTAGACATAGAATAAGCAAATATCGTCGTTGGTTGCTGAAGAGAAACAGGAATGAAATGATTGTCAGAATTTGCTGGAAGTTGTGGATTTCCAAAAAATAATTCCGAAGGAAGAGACAACTTATTATCATCTTTATGAAAATAATACTTCTTCGAAAAAGTTCCTCGTTATACTAGTGAAGTGAGTCGGAGAGAGAGTTGATGGTGTGACAGGTGATTCATTTTCTATAGAAAAATCACTGCTTTCATCCATGGGAGTTTCACTGAGAGTAGAATGAATAGAATCATTAACAGTATGACTATCTGTATTTAGTATTTCTTGAAGTGAGGAAGACCATCGCTACAAAATCATTTATTACTAGTGCCTACTTTACTCCAGATGTATAGTAGCTGACGAAGACGATATATTATATAGAATGACTGATAATCTGTCATACGAATTGATTTCACACTATAAAGTAGAACTAACGCATAGAACTGTACTCATTATTAAGAGCACGTGCACCCTCACTGATATGATTTAGCAAACTCTTTAAGGCAAGCAAGCGTGGAGAACCGTCTTCTTCTTCTTGCTACAGAAAAGATCCAACTAGTAGACCTACAATATGGGAGGAAATCAATTCAATAAAAGAAGAAAAGACTTGATTCTGAAGTTGGAGAAACGAGGAAAGTTGAGCTGACAATAGAGCTTCTAGGTTATGATTCTCCAAAAATAGATCCGGTGATCCTGCTATACTATAGCAAGGTAGCCGTTGAAGAGACATGGTAGTAAGAGTATTTCTTTGAAGGAAGAGAATTGTCTGGATAACATCATATCATTAATAAAAACCCGATCACGAAACAGTTGATGGCCACAGGGAGCAGTATTTGTCGTATCATAAAACAAAAGCTGAAGAACAACTCCCACAGAGATGTACAAAACCTCATCGCTAACAACTTCAGGAAGCGTTTCCTGACCACACTTACATCGACTATCTTATCAATAATCCACAATACTCACCTCCATGTTCGAATTACATCATTCTGATGGCGTGAATTCCCCACTGTTGACGATGAAATAGTCAACTGAAATCCATTGTGGAGAAGAATCACTTGATGCTGAGACAAGGGTTTTTGGCATTTGGAACAAATTGTACTTACATTGAAGCATGTATCACGAAGGAATTGACCAAAATACCGGTCATTTTCACTGTAAAAATTGATTTGCTTTATTTCAGGAGGATAACACTAAGACAAAGTAAATGGTCATTTATACCTGAGTTCCATTGTACAAACGAATATAACTATAGATGAAACGACTTGACTGAATTGGGTCAATCTTAGCTATTCTTGAAAAATCGTTGTGGTTATTCGTTTTCACAAAATGGGGACTACACTAAACATACTGATTTCATTCTACATTCCAAAAAGCACATTAGGAGAGAATGCCAAAAACCGAGGCTTTTTGTTATATAATACAGGTTCTTTTTTGAGCGTAAGTAAGGTAGAAGTGAGTCCCATATTCACAATAAATTTAATTTCACGCTCTAAAGATAGTCTCATTTGTGTTAAATAGAGCAGAATCGTCTTTGCTCGGTCCAAACAACGGTCATTCCCTCCTCGAATACACACAGAACCTATATCATAAAGAAAGACCTCTGCTACATCCTTTACTAATAGCACAGCACTCAAAACAGAGATAGGTAACGATAGATCGCTGGTGCTTCCGAGCATGAACCTACTAAACACTTTACATTACACAATACATCAACATAGGATCCACGTCGATTTGTTCGAACCGTTGCTCGAAAGTCTCGAGCAATAAAGAGACCACAGCTGCCAATCACATCATGAGGATTCAAAACTAGAGAGAGAAACAAACAGAAAAATACGTGCTACATCATCTAGATGCTTAATAATCGTGGCTCCAGTCATTCGTGCTACTTGATTCAACATCTCTGTACCGCAGTTCACTGCAACAGATACGTTCAGCTACAACTGATTTGCCATGAATAAAATGACCTGCAGGAAGAGATCTAGCGCATGCTTCGATACATTATTTCCCACAAGAATGATATCAGGTTTCAAACCCATGATCTTTTTTACGATGATCTGGATATGACTAAATGTCAAGCATGAAGAGGTACATACTCCTGCTCCTGTGTAAGAAGGGTTTCTAACGATGCGTATTGGTATTTATACTTGTAGTATTCTATGGGGCAAGAAATCAGTAAAATTCGTGGAGAGACGATGCGGCGTCGCATATGCTTATGCGCCAAATTCTTCTTCATCATATATCCATCAACAAACATCGACTGTTCAGGAACACTTCCTTCAATACACACCACATTTACCAAGTTTTTCAGAGATGAAATTGCACCACCCCATCGCTCCGATCCATAGACTGTTGCTGTCGAAGCAGCTGATTCGATTTGTTGAGTAGGCGAAAAATCACCCGATCGACTAGTGTCTAGATAAATGCTCTCCGATCGACTAAGAGAAAGAGAGGGTTCTAACTGGAATCCTGGCGCTGCAGAAGGAGAAAACAGTTTTACTTCACTCTCATTGTCCTCTGTAAGATTGTCTGCTACGACTCGAGAGAGACGAAGTAAGATTCGAGTCCACGTCTCTTCATTTGCTGAGAACACTTCTGACTCTTCTACAAGCTGCTTTGCCATCGCTGCGACATAATTATCTATACGTTACGGATCACGATAAATAGAACAGCCTCGGCTTAGCATGCCTTGACAGAGAAACAACTTCTGCTCTTCCTGAATTGGAACAGATCGCATGTCCGGCCGAATTTCGGCATACACTTTTATAATTCCATCCTTAGCGATGCATCCTCTAAAGTGAGGTCTATATACAATTCTTACGGAGGAGGAGTGGGGTTGAATGCCAAATTGTCATCTGCAATGTTCTCCGGTAGCAAGTGAGTGCTGCTATCGTCGCTCACTTCAGAGAGGTCAACCGAATACGGACTGTCGAACTCGTTAGGAACAGAGCGGAAGTGGGAGTGGTGAATATCATCAGACTTACCATACTTGGAGGGACTAGATGTTAGTAACATGGATCTCTTACGTTTGGGAACGCTCATTTAGTTGATGCTACATTTGAGGACTCTAAAACACCCTACCCTAACTAAGTATGCACAGTAATCACAGATACGAATACTCCCAGCGAAGCCATACTCAAAACCCTAAGAATGACTAGTTTTCTCCAAACACACATCTTGTAAGTGACAACAATCACTACAAAACACTTGGCCACAAATACGACAATGGTGTCGTCGACGGATTACTGTAAACTTTTGTTGGCATCCATAACACGATAAACAAACTTCGTCTGGCATCCACAGACTGCTGCTAAATTGTTGCTACAAATCAAAACACATAAGGATGCATACATCGGCATCCATCAGAGAACTGTGATTTGCTATATGTAAAAAATGATAACACATACAGTACATTTTGGAACAACACTTTCAAAGGAAATCAGTCCTGTCATATCGGTTTTCCCGGTCGGCTCAGGAAATGATGTGTATGCTTTCTTCTCTTCCACTTTCTCTGACTCGTGATTGATATAATTCCACATCTCAAGATCTGTTGAGAATAATAGTCAATATATTCTATTTGCAGATGTGAAAATTTGGATTATTACGGATTAAGTATCTATTTAGAATTGATATATTTTCTATTTACTGTGGAGACACCTAGCTCACTCTATTTGTAAGTAGAAAAGTAAAACTGTTTTGTAAAGATCGAATGAAATGGTTGTTTAGAACAAATATCTTGTATCAGTACTAAATAACTTAAACTTTTACTGACTTAACTGTTTTTGTGTTACTAGGCTTTGCAGTTCCCTTCTTATTGACTGCCATAGACTTCCCTTTGCCTCTTACACCTCCAACAGCCTTCGTTTTCCTACTCACACGAACAATGAAGAAGACAATAACCAGAACAATGATAACAACAACGAGGACGATAGCAACAAGGAGTCCGATATGCATACAGAATCCAGAAATAGGTCCCCATTCGCCATTCCTATCTCCAAGATTACATGTTCTCTTCTGAGTACCAACGTATGCACCGCCACTCGCACAGTTATAGGTAAACTCCTCGCCAACGTTCGTAATAGGGAAGAAACCATCAGCGATGCAAGTCCCTCTCTTTACAGAAATATTGATAACGACGTCTGTGGTAGCCTTCTGGTTCTTACCATAGATCGTGTAAGTATTCAAAGCAGATTCCTGCGTAGGAATTCCACTGATCTCTCCAGTCTGACTGTTCAGAGTCAATCCAGCAGGCAAGACGGTGTTCTCTCCCAAGTAGAATTCCTCAATGATATTCTGATAGGAAGGAGCTGCGATCAGGATGTTTGTTCCCATCACCAATTCATAGATAGAGGCATCGTATGTTAGTCCCTCAGGAACCTTTTGCTCACAGAATTCGTTGTTGATTGCTCCCAGCTTACCTCCAGAGCACATACGATAAGAATATCCACGATATCCATATTCACAAGAAGAAGGAGAAATTTCACCTTCTCCCACAGAAGGATAATCACCATCTCCAGGACACACACCCGATCCACTTGGTTTACAATACTGGAGAATGTACGTACTCACATACACATCACCTGACGCTGTCCTATCCACCTCAAATCTCAATTGTCTGAATCCAGCAATACCCAGAGGAACAGACCAAGCACTTCGAGTCATTTCGCCTATACTCTGATCAAGAACAGCAAGAGCTGAAGTGTATTCATCTTCTTCATTTGATCGAAGATACAATGAGAATCCATAAGAAGTGCGTTCATACACAGTCTGCATAGCAAAACTATTGAACTTTGTTCCTTCCAAGTTCTCAACAGTCCATTCAAGATAAGTTCCTTGAGAATTCGGTTGATAACCATAAGTAACAGGATTCAAATCCAACAACTCCTCAAGAGTACAAGAAGTTGGAGATGATCCATCGATCTGAGAGAATGTATCAACAACAATCGAACATTCATTCACTCCAAACACACCTGTTGCATCAAATATCACATTATTTGAAGAAGATTGACCTGTAGGACGATGAATTTCAAATGCCATTACATTCTTTCCTGTTACTCCTC